>JASDQU010172595.1:6426-24068 GCA_032191745.1 Picea mariana
ATAGCCAACAAGACTGACCATGATAAAAGAGTATGGGGGATAAACTCCACTAGTTAGAGAAAGGGTGGGGGATAAAAGTTAAGGAAAAAGGGGTAAGCTAGGGAGCTTAAGCCAAACATGAATATTATATTACTATTTCTTAAATCATAAAGTATGGATAATCATTTTATCCTATGTTCTAAAGTTGGGGACAAGTGGGCCAAAGTAGCTCCCAACATGACAAGTGTCAATTTGGGGACATGCATACATATTTTTGGGACTTAGTTCATTTTCCATCATTCCTTCCATCATTGAGTCAATCACTCGATCATCATTCAGAAACTCATTGAGATATCCTCGATACCCTCATGTCATTGTACCTGAACCTATATCCATACCAGATCAATTTTTGTGTAGCCAGTTAGCTTGGGAGCTGGACTGAAGAAGCGGGTTGTCAGGCCCATGGGATATTGAAGAGGCGAGTGGTTAGGCCCATGAGAAATATATCTAGGTGAGAGAATTGTCGAGAATTGATTTCCTAAAGGTACTAAACTGCAGCTATAGGACTTTGATACTTCCTATCCAACCTGTTGCTGAAGCTCGGAAAGGAAGTGGGGAAGCCGAAGGACTGTTGAGCAGAGAAGGGGCACACTTCCTGGGGTGGGATAGGCATCTGGGAAATGAGGGACTGTAATATGTTAGTTTGAGTGGGAACCCGTGACAGAGTCTTTCCTTTTGTCTATGATGCATTAGTCTGGTTAGGAATCCCTTTACCTGGGTGGAGTTTAGTCCCAGCTCGGGGGTGACCCACTGCTGAGAGTGATGAGCATTGTGGTTGTTGGCACCAGGATGAAGTGGAAAGAAGGATGATAGTGAGAAAAAAAGCATACAAAAACAAAAGTAATAGCTGGAAGGTAACAAAGGACGCGCGCATGCAAGAAAGTGTGCACAAGGAAAATGAAAACTGGAGGAAGAACAACACGTGTGCATGGGAGGAAGACCTAACGTTGGTAGGGTTAGTGTTTTGGTAATACATTGTAAATGGCGAAAGAGACTGATATATATAAATAGAGATACAAAGGAATCATAAAGAGGTTTATTCGCTTTTGTATTAGTTAAGATTTTGTAATACTCTATCATAGCTAGATACGAGTTGATGCATATGTAATATCGTTATAGACCAATTTTGTAAGCTATTGATCTAGAACAAAGGAGAGGAGGAAGATATGAGGATTATATCGTAGGCTGTGGAGCCCAGTGTAATATAGTTCACCTCATATAGATCTTACCCATCAGAGGGAATTGTAAGTGCACGACGTTGGAGATTCAAAACCATCATAATAAAAGAGCCAAGAGCCAAATATTTATGGACGTAGCCCAAGAGGGGGTGAACCACGATAATATTTGTGTAATGTGATGAATGCATGTATCTCTTTGCTTTCTTTCAACAGTTCATTGTTATGCTTAATAAATGAGTTAATATATTGTTATGGATTATGATTATGCTGTTCGAGAATTAAACTGTGAAATGGAAACGTGCACCTGTGAGGAATAAGTAGATTACATTCACAGTTCGTAGTGCATGGCTCTGGTTAACAAACCCCTATCTCATACTCAATCCTAGGTTGTAAACACCTAAGTCTTACAACCACCCATTTAAAGCTATCTCGGCTGAGACTGCGCAGTACATTCTGTTTACTGTGTTGCCTTCTGGTTTACCAGGAGGGCCGATAGTTTTAGAGGCTTGGAAACCCGAAAGACATGAAACCTGGGTCAATAACTTAGATAGTAGAAGAGGTCAGTTAAAAACCAACAAATGGATCTATTGCCATGTTATAAGGAACAAGATAGGACATAGTAGATGAGATAGATTTCACGGTAAAAGAATGAGTGAAACAAGAATACCAATGAGCCATTATAAGGGAATGTTGAGACCGTGGAACCCCAAGAAAGAAGAAATCAAAGGTTGGTTGAGAACCAAAGAGCTAGATTTTTCCCAAAAAGACAATAGATACCCTAGACTCACACCTCACAAATATCTGGATAAATACGTATTTACTGATTTACATGAAGTCTTTTTCTGTGATTTTCCGCATCTACTACATGAGTGGATACTAAGGTTGAAGGATAACCATGCGATGAACCGGATCCGAAAACTATATTGGACCCAGGTATAGATTGAGCATTTACAACAGGTGAACAACAAATTCACCCAAGCAATAGACTTTTGGCTTGACAGTATTGTGGCAGGCTTCGTCACTGAATTTTTAGTTGACACAACGAAGTCATACAATGCAACATAGAAATAATTTCTATGTGGACCTCGAGGAAGGTACATTCAATCCTTGTATACTTCTATTAAGATACTGCTATATAAAAAATGTGTAATGAC
The DNA here is from genome assembly GCA_032191745.1 of Picea mariana. Taxonomy (NCBI): domain Eukaryota; kingdom Viridiplantae; phylum Streptophyta; class Pinopsida; order Pinales; family Pinaceae; genus Picea; species Picea mariana. The sequence goes on from JASDQU010172595.1 coordinate 8,798, forward strand.
AATGGAATCATACAACTAAACTTCCTTGCGTGCATGGGGGAAGGGGGGAAGCACTGTCAGAGAGAGGATAAAGGGAAGGAGGTGAGGAGAATGACAAGGAGGAGGAACCCTTGGACTCAATCATGATGGATGAAGACCACCTCAAGTGGATCTTGGCGTCATCAGGAACGATGCGTAGCGGAGTACCCTACCAATTTAAGGTGAATACAAAGAAGAGAGTCGTAGCCATGAGGAAGGGATTGGAAAGCGACGAGGAAGAGGTAGAGGATCTCCGAGCTATGGAGGAGATTGAGGAAATCCTGCACGCAACATACCAGAAGAAGACAAGAGGCCCAATAATGGGAGGAGAAGGCAACCATCCTATCCATATTAATGTCTGTGTGGAACCCATAAACCCATGTGCGACTAATACACCAAAGAGAACACCACCGTTTAGACAACCGAAGTTCAGAGGAAGTCTGACAGCAAGAAGTACATCTACACTAGGAGAAACAACTGGAGGAGCCAGTTCTGATAGCACTAGTCAAGTATCTACACCATGTGGAGGAGGAAGTAGTTCATTATTCAGAATGTTAGGACACGATCCCACTATCAGATTACCAGAATTTTGAGGAGAAGCAACAAAAGACCCTAAGAAGCATTTATTCATTTGTGCAAAGATTTGGGAGGAGAAACAGATCACTGATGATCCATATTAATGTCTGTGTGGAACCCATAAACCCATGTGCGACTAATACACCAAAGAGAACACCACCGTTTAGACAACCGAAGTTCAGAGGAAGTCTGACAGCAAGAAGTACATCTACACTAGGAGAAACAACTGGAGGAGCCAGTTCTGATAGCACTAGTCAAGTATCTACACCATGTGGAGGAGGAAGTAGTTCATTATTCAGAATGTTAGGACACGATCCCACTATCAGATTACCAGAATTTTGAGGAGAAGCAACAAAAGACCCTAAGAAGCATTTATTCATTTGTGCAAAGATTTGGGAGGAGAAACAGATCACTGATGAATATACCAAACTCGCGCAGCTAGCGATTACGCTAAGAGACCGTGCACTAGACTGGTACACGAGTCTAGATACAAACAGTGCCCTCAGGATGATAAGGACACTGGTCGACATTAAGAAATTATTGATTAATGAATTCCAGAATCTGAGCTCAAAGGATTAGTACATGAACGAGATGATTTAAATAAGACAGAAACCAAGAGAATCGGTATGGGAGATCTATCAAAGGTTCAAGCGAATAAAAGGAAAACTAAAATACCTTATGACCGAGATGCAACATCGACACCTGTTTGTAAACTCACTACTCCCACACTTAAAATATCTTCTATGACAACAAAAATTTCAAACGCAGGCAGAGGCTCTGCAGGCAACCTTGCAATTGGAAGAGAACCAGTACCAGCAGATGGACCGAACTATTGAGGAATTGAAGGAGGATTTGAAGAATCTAACATTTCAGCTGAACCAGAATAAGAACAAGGAAAAATGAGAAGCTGTTTGGTGGAACGTATGCAAGAAGGAAGGGAACCACAATAACGAATGCCCAACATTCGTGAAGTATATGGAAACATGTATGCCAAATCCGCTACCTCAGGGAGGGTTATGGTGCGAAATATGCAAGAAACTGGGTCACGAACCTTATCACTGCACAATGATGCAGAAATACCAGATAGTTCCAAATATTTCATATTGCACCTTTTGTAAGTCAGTAGGCCACAATGACAAAGATTTCCAAACTATGGAGCTGATGCGGGAAAGAACATCCAATGCATACAGGGTACAGGCCAAAATGATGACTGAGCAAGCAACTCCACAGTTCAATCAAACTCCAGCTCCATACAAAACTGTGCAGCAACAATATAATACTGCATAGAAACCATACAATAACATGAAACCGCAGTACAACCCGACACAACCCTAGTACAATACCGTGCATTATAATCAGGCATCATAATATAACACGCTGAGAGGTGACCGAGCATGCTACCGAGGAGGAGGATGAGCCAGAGGAGGTTTCAAACATGGTAGAGGACCCGTCACATGTCACAATTTTCAGAAACTAGGACATTACACATGAGAATGTCCACTTCCACCAACAACTTGTATGTATTTCCGTGCATCGGACCACAATACAGAGGAATGTCCAACACTACTAGTAAAGATCCAGGAAAAGCGGAATCAGAAGAATCAGAATGTCCAGTGGATTTCAGCTGAAGCTAGGGATGATGGATGAAACATCAATATAGTCACTCATGGAGGAACGAAAATAGGAAGTGACGTAGTTCGACAGGAACCAACACAGAACCAATGGATAAAGAAGAACACTGAACCAAAAAAGCAGTTCGACGCACCAAAAGAAAAGGAGACTTTTAAGGAAGCCAGAAAAGAATTTTAGAAGAAGGACACAACGTCAACTTCAACTGCGCAACCATTCAAGGAAGCCCCAGAATATGAGATGTCGCCATCATTGGATCATACCAACGGAATGCAACCCAAGGGACAAGTAAGTACAATCAAAGGATTTTTGCAATCATGCGTAAAAGTATTAAGTGATCCTCCATCTATGAAAATATTGCAAAATATACTAGAGAAATGTAGCAATGAGATGGAAGAGAAGATAGAACCAAAAACTGTAAATCACTTACACACCAAAAGAAGAACAAGTAGGGAATTTAGACTAAATGCTAACATTGGAGATTTCAATATGGGAGACATTATACTAGACCTAGGATCTGAAGTGAATGTGCTACCCAAGAAGACTTGGCAATGTATGGGAGAGCCAACACTGGGATATTCAAATGTCCAATTAAAACTAACAAACCAACATAGAGTCCTACCAATAGGTAGATTGAAAGGAGTGACAGTAGACCTCGATGGAGTGCACACTAAATCAAACTTTGAAGTCATTGAAATAGTGGATGAAAAAACACCTTACCCAACACTGCTTGGTATGGATTAGGCATTTGACAACCATACCATAATCAATTTGAAAACCAGGAAAGTGACATTTGAATCTGGAGAATACAGGGGCTGTTGCGTCTCTTTCGTCACCTAAATGGGAAAAATAAAGATGCTTACAAGTCCAGTTGGGTTAGCTGGACAAGACAACAGTGAATGCAAGAGTTAGAAACATCAAGCATAAGAAATAAACAAAATACTAAGCTAAGAACAATAAAATAAACTAAACTAGAGTGCATAAAGATATTAGAACAAAAAAATAAACAACATTCATGCCACCAATGGATAGGATTGTATTAGTGGGAAAACAACAAAGAGAAAGGGAGATTTATGGGTCCCCTCTTCCTCAAAGGGAGGTCTCTTGAACCCCCAATGGTTGATCTCTTCTTACAAATAGAAAACTTGAAGGAAATGGTGAAGAAATCCAAAACTCATTCACTAAAGAGGTGATGAGAACAACTCAATGAAATGATGCTTGTATGCTCTTGATGAGGAAAGATGATCCTCCAAGAGAATATAGGAAGCATAAAAATACAGATGAATTCTTGGAAATGTAGTGCACCCATGGCCTATTTTTATAGAAAATATTTGAGGCATTATTCAACCAGTCTTTAGTGTGAACAAGGGGCTCTTTAGAGCACCCTTAGGTCTTTGACCAACCCCCCACTCAGATTCAACTCGGATTTGGGTGTCAAATCGACTTGGGAGATGAACCATAAGTGGGTGGAAGGTCAACCAATATCATAAATGCGTCGTTCTGAGGTATGAGTAGATTTTTGCGTCCACAGTCGCGCATCATGTGCATGTGTGATTTTCCAGCATTTTCAACTGGCACACGTGCATGCATTTCCTATGTATTCTTAGCACATGCTGATTTTATAACTAGTTGTATAGTTTTGTGCCCTTTGGAAATCCATTTTTTGGGCCATGGATGGACTAATAGGTGTTTGGAGATGCTGGATTCCTGTAACCATTTGCGGACACAATTTCACAGATAACAAATGCCCCCTGATGTATGAGGTTAGGAGCATATGTATAGTCGAAATATATCAATGTTTCTTCTACTGAGAGTAACTTTGTAAGAAAGAGTGTTGTGGGGGATTGCAAGAGTGACCCATTGGAGGGAGAGGGGAACCTGTAGGACCCAAACCTTTCTCAATGTGTGGAAAAATAAAACTATATACAAACGAGGCGGGCATGCCCCATGATCGTGTCATGTAACTCAAAAATGTGTAATACAGTAACTGAAGTTGTGTTTTGGTGTAGATGACTGCAGTTCCCTCAGGGGCATGTTGATAATAGCAGAGGACAATTATGATGGTGAACAAACTCGGAAAAGAGGCGATCACACCTATAAAATAAGTTTTGAGGATTCGCAGGCATTGATGGCCTAACAATGTTTAGAGGTCATCGACAAATGTAAACACAACTGAAATAGTCTCAAAGTAAGACCCACTGCAACATGACAAAGTGTTGAATTCGAACGTCATGGGGGTCAACGAAAGCAAAGAGAAATGATGGTTCTCTCTATGCCGTCCGAGACTCCTCATTGTAAAGGTAATGAAAGACAATATACTGTCACCCTTCTGGAAATTGTGCTGATGTCGATAGAAAGGGAGACAAGACTCCAAGAAGAAAAGGGCTTAATGAAATCCACTAGATGAGATGACGTACTGATGAGGTACATGGGACAGGTCAAGATGTGGTGAGACTCAAGACTAACCTTGGTTGGAGATATCTGTGAAGTATAAGTGGCAACAACCATGAAACTGGGTCTAGTGTCAGGGGGATGACTAAATGTGGGTTAAGTTGGGCCAGAGGTGGAACAAAGTGGATAAACTCAGAGATCAGGGGTACATGGACTGTGGTATACTTGGGATTTTTGGATGATGTCAATAGGAGTAGAAGATAATGAATTCCCCAACCAAGGGTGACATGGGTTGCTTTTGCTAGAAAAACAAGGTCGCCAAGGGTGACGAAAAAAAGATATGTAAATGATGGAAACAAAGGATTTTTACAATTACCAAATGAATAAAAAATAAGCTGGGACAAGTGTTCAGATACAGAAACAGGTGCCCCAGTGTAAGATGGCTTGCTTGGTGAAGGATCAAGTAGGTGTGGGAAACAGGTGGAGGGTGGGGGCCCCCATAGGTGGGTTTCTGTATTAGGTAAATGAGTGGAGGACAAAAGGTAAGATGTTATCGATGTTGGAGGAAGGTTTGGGATTGTAAAGTGACACTTGGTCTATGGTGACAATCTTCCTTTTGTGGGGGAACATTATTGTGCGAAACAGAGAAGAGGCCACAACCTTCATAGTGTACATGTAGCTATGTCCGAATAAGATGTTGTAATCAAGTGGAGCATCGATAACTTCAATGTCAATGAGGATAGTCTTGCCCCCAATTTCAACATGGACATTTTGAAAGAGCCCTTCAGGAGAGGATGGGCGTCCGACATAAGCTCTGAGAATGATGGCGGATGGTATAAGCTCGGGGGAGCCAAGTTTCTTCCATACAGTTTTAGACATGATGGATGTGGATTCACCTTTATCAATGATGAAATGATGAACTGTGATGTTATAGATTTTAACCAATATTTGGAAAGATACAAGAGCGGGGAGGAGAGGTTCCCCACTATCAAGATCAAATGTGATGAGTCGGGTATCAACAGGGTCGACTGCCCCCAGGGCAGAAAGTGATGATTTTCGTTGAGTGGGACAGGTTTGAAGGACTTCTAAGATTGACATGGAGGTAGGAGACTGTGCCAAGTCATCGACCAGGCTGTAATTGTGGGCTGCTCTAGCCTAAGGGTTGTTGACATTCCTTCACAATGGAATGCGAGGAATACGAAGGGGTGTTTCAGTATTAGGTCATGGAATCATCAAAGGTGGTCTAGTTGTGACTGGGGGCGTTTCCGAGGTGGTGGGAGCAGATTCAGGGGGTGCGTTGTATTGATGACTACGTGTTTGTAGAAGAATTTCTTCCTCATTGGTGAGGAGGATAGTGTGATCCACAGGATTGCCAGGATTTGGATACTGTCCCATCTGGGGTGGGGCAGGATGTATCTCCTGTTGAGTGTTCATCACCCCTTGGTGTGTAATGGGGTTTTGTAACACGACTAGGGGTGGTTGATGCACATATTGTAGGGGCTTGTTGAGGGGTAGGCGGTGCTGGGGGACGTGGTCCATTTCCAGATTATTTCATCCATTTAAAGTCAATGATTTGAGGGAAATGGTGAGTATAATGGCCATACTCATCGCAAAGGGCACAAGGGAAGTTTGTCTGAATATTGTTGTTATTCTTCCCTTAACATTTGTTATTATTACCCCTTTGAGGGTTTTGGTTTCCCCCGACAGGTTTGTTATGTTGGGGGTAATTCCCTCCTGGTCCTGGATTATTATTGTTTTGGTTTTTCCCTTTATTTTTGTCATTATTTGACTGATGGGTCGGATTTTCCATATTCAGTTGTTTGAAATTGTGAACTTGCTGAATGGGAGAGGGATGAACAAAGTTAACCCCAGTGTGTGGTTGTCCTTGTGGAGAAGCAATGGGCTGTGGAGGGCTAGGAAATGGGAAGTACGGATTATGTTGTGGAAATGATCCTTAAGGTACATAGGAAGGCATGGCGCTTGCACTAGTGCTTAGGGTGTAAGCAAAGGTAGAGGTGATTCCATAACTTGGTTGAACAACCAGACGCATGATGGGTGGCGATGGGGGTCCACTTATGGGTGGAGGGAGGGAAACGGGGTATGGTTGTTGATAAGGGGGTGGAGGATAACAACGGAGTCCTCCATATATCGGTGGATATTGAGGTATTCCATACATAGGTGGTTGTTGGAGGTGTGGATTATGGTGTGTAGTGGTAACAATCAATCCATCCGTAGAGTGAGACATCCCAGGTTTGTCCTGGACGAATGGGACAGCTCTCAGGGTGTCAGTTAGTACTGTATATAAGTATCCTAACTGTGAGTAAATGAGTTCAAACTATTGACTCTTGCTAATGGATTCTTCTTCAGAGTGGGGGAAGGTGGCGACCACATCCTTGGCAAGAAGGGAAACAAGTGATTTGAGAAACCAATTAAGGCATTGTTACTTGGTGGCTTTAGCTTTGCATAGACTACGTCGCCGATGCCATTCGTGAATGTGGTTAGCGATGTGTGTGGTAGAGGTTTGTTTAAACTCTGAGAGTAGTTTGAGACCATTTTCATGATGGATTGATAGTTGAAAGAAGGTAAAAAATGATTTGGAAAAAGATTCAAAGGTCACATGGGATCCAGATTTTTCTTCTACATACCACTTGAATGATGGGCCAATGAGTGTGCATTGAAATAATCTCAAGTGGACGGAGTTGTCCATGATGCTGTTTGAAGAGAACCATGAGTGGAAGGTCATGATGTGGTTGGCCAGGTCATATCCCGCTTTTCCTTCAAATTTGGGGATGTCTGAAGGGAGTTTGGTAGGCATTGTAGGCCATGTGGGGTCATGCAATATAGGATCATTGGTGAGTTTAGTCAGATCTAGTATGTTGAGGGAGGCTGAGTATGGCATCTGGGGTGGTGGTGGAGGATTAATTCCTATCATGGTGAGAATCTTTTGTGTAGCTGACCCCTGAGGAGGGTTGGTTCCAACCATGGTGTGAGTGGTTTGTGTACTTGACCCTTGAGGGGGGTTAGGTGGGGTTGTACTTCCCCCTTGGGAATAAGTTTTCCCCTTGCTTCCGTGTAAAGGAGAGCGAGTGGATGGTTGACCTTGGGAAGTGGACCCAAGTAAAGTGGAACCAAGAAAAGTTGATCCCAAGACAGTAGCACTCACAGGGGTGTGATAAGGTGGAGTTGATAAGTTGGCAAGACTAGGAACTCCTCCTAGAATGGGAGGGAGATTTAGAAATCATATGGAACGATGAGGATTCTATGGGTCCCCTATGATGTCCGACTAGCAAAATGGTGATGAGAGGAATAAATGAACAAGAGTCTTTGCTATAATTTTTTGAACCTTCACAATATATCTCACAATCGCATGTAATCATAAGAGCATCATACATATATCAATTAAAAAAGAAGCATACATGTGGATAGGTGGATTTTGTCTGTGTGGGAGAACAAATAAAACAAATGATCGTGTCCTAAAATATGTAACTTCCTTCCTCTCAAATAACACTGGACCTTCCAATAGTGCTCAACAGTGGTGTCTGAAGCCACTGGAAGAGGAACTAGTGAAGGATGAAGTAATCAGTTATAATGAGGGGTAGAGGGTGCATATCCCAAAAGAGCTAGCGATATTTCTCAAGAGCCACATAAAATTCGATCAAGGTGAAATTGCATCCCACAATTGCCACCTAGGTAGATGTCCTAAAATTTGGTCATGACTAGGTACCTCGGTCAAAGTGTGACATTTAGATTTTTGGCCTAAGAAATGGGTCACGGGCTGGATCTCATCCAAGAGGTGGGTGCCTCAAGGGGGGACACATAGAACAACTAGACCTCGGCCTTCAACCCTTCATGGATATCTACCTGCCTTATGGTGTAGGAACACTTGACTTGGAGGTTTTAAAAGTTCCCTATTTGTCAACTTCTAATTTTTGAATATGTGAGAACCAGATAACGGGGAGTTATTTGGATTCCTATCCCCGAGATCCTACCTAGACTAAAAATTTCTTTTGTCACCTCCTGTGGAGGAAAACTTAGTAATTTTTTAGAAAATTTTTGGATGTGGTTGTTTGAGAGATTGGGGCCGTGAACTAATCTTGTTGAAATTAAATGGGAGTGGATAGTTTTGTCAAGAAAAGGGTGGGGCATTTCAGAATCCCTTTGGAGGAAACTTACTTCAACCTCCATGATTCGAGATGAAAATATGTGAGTGAGTAGTGAGTTTGTGTGTGAACAAGTGAATGTGTGCCAAAGTTTTAATAAGTTAGGTGTCACCTTGCAACATGTGGACTTCATGTGGTCCTTATAAGTCTTGATTACCTAAGTTACTATATGTCATTGGTACAACCTTGCAAAATTTTAAAGTCCCTAGAGAACTAGAATGTGGACACTAATCCCAATGCCTACCCACTCATCGCGATGGCCCCCAGAATTTTCAAAGACCCATCCTTGCTAGGGACATACCATGGAGCACCACCTCTCATCCATCCTTCAGCACAAGTCTATGTCATCTCATCCAATGGAACATAAACTGGAGATACCCTTCCTCCCACAGAGGCTTCCTTAATATATTATGTCCCACTCATCACAGAGCTCCTCCCTCAGGAATTCCCTGAGAACTCTCCAGCTCCACCTGTTATCGATTTTACCCTTCCCCAGTGGAGTCGCCAATCTGTTGCGTCTCTTTTGCCACTTAAATGAGAAAAATAAAGATGCTTACAAGTACAGTTGGGTTAGCTGGACAAGACAACAATGAATGAAAGAGTTATAAACATCAAGCATAAGAAATAAACAAAGGAATAAGATAATAATAATAAAAGAAACTAAACTAGAGTGCATAAAGATATTAGAACAAAAACATAAACAACATTCATGCCACCAATGGATAGGATTGTATTAGTGGGAAAACACCAAAGAGAAAGGGAGACTTATGGGTCCCTTCTTCCTCCAAGGGAGGTCTTTTGAACCCCCAATGATTGAGCTCTTCTTACAAATAGAAAAATTGAAGGAAATGGTGAAGAAATCCAAAGCTCATTCACTTAAGAGGTGATGTGAACAACTCAATGAAATGATTCTTATATGCTCTTGATGAGGAAATAGGATCCTCCAAGAGAATATAGGCAGCATAACAATACAAATGAATTCTTGGAAATGTAGTGCACCCATGGCCTCTTTTTATAGAAAATATTTGAGGCATTATTCAACCAGTATTTAGTGTGAACAAGGGGCTCTTTAGGGCACCCTTAGGTCTTTGACCAACCCCCCACTCAGATTCAGCTCATATTTGGGTGTCAAATCGATTTGGGAGATGAACTAGAAGTGGGTGGAAGGACGATCAATATCATAAATGTGTCATTATGAGGTATGCATGACTTTTTATGTCCATAGTCGTGCATCGGGGGCTTGTGCACTTTTCTGGCATTTTTTACTGGCATACGTGTGGGCGTTTCTTGTGTATTCTTAGTGCATGATGATTTTATAACCGGTTGTATAGTTTTGTGCCCTTTGGAAATGCATTTTTTGGGCCATGGATGGACTAATAGGTGTTTGGACATGCTGGATTCCTGTAACCATTTGCGGATGCAATTTCAGCGATAACAGGGTCATAGCACCACTAGATCCATCAGAAGGGGAGAGGTTTATAGAACCCACTTGCCTGGACTTAGAGGAGATCGACCAGCTGTAAAACACAAATGCACTTGATGAGGATTATGTAAACCCAACTGCAGATGAGGTACTCAGTTGGCGGAGCATTACTTCATACGCAACAGACTCAGACACCGGGTTTGAAAACTGGAAATAGAGATTACACGAAGTATCCATGCGAAGATGTACAAGAATAGACCGCACACTAAGATGGGTAGGCACAGAAATTAGAGAACCACCCAGTTTCCATGGGATAAATTATTTGGAAACATTCTTGACACAATACAAATACGAAGTATTAGAGAACCAATGGCTGTCAGCACTTGAATTAGCACTCAAGGCCACACCCACAGGATGGTGGGGCACAGATAAAGAGACCATCATAGACTAGTATCAATGTAAGCGCTTACTACGCATAAGATTTGACGCAGAACAAGAATACAACAAACAACAACAATACCAAGGATAAGAGGCACCAACAAAACACTCGACGAAGTGAAAAATGATGTGGAAAATGACGCCACCAGAGGAATGGCTTCATCACTTCATACATACTTTAGAGGGCATACCAACAAACTGGTACATAGACCAAGAATTGCACAAAGGAACTACAACATGGAGGATGTTGCAACAGAAGTTCACAATCACTTTCTCATTCGAGCATGAGAACCCCAACATAGACATAGCTCTCAAACGAATCAGAGGAGTAATATTCATCAAAGAACCAGAAATATAATTTATCACAAAAGAGCAACAACGAAATAAATAGACAATCAAGGAACTACTGTCATGTTATCATGTACAGGAGCAAGAACCAGATGAAGATGACCCATGCAATATCTATATCAGAGAAGTAGAAGGCGAAATATATGTGGAAGGAACACCCATAGAATCAAAAGTCATTTCCGTGCCAATAAAGGTAAAGAAAGTTAACATCGGGACAGATGAACAACCCAAAATGGCCAACATTGGAGACTACTAGGATGAGAAAACAATATAAAGCATCATAGAATTGTTGTGTGAATATAGCGACCTTTTTCCCATAACATTTACAGAGATGAAAGGTATATCAGGAGAACTGGGAGAAATGAAGATACCACTCAGACCTGAAGTGAAACTTATAAGACAACGAACCTATAGAATGAACCCCATATATAAATAGAAAGTGAAAGATGATATTGATAGGGTGCTAGAAACCGACATAATTGAACCAGTTGAAGAATCAAAATGGATAAGCCCGATGGTAGTATAGGACAAGAAACAAGGAAGATGGATTAGGATATGCATCGACTTGAGGAAGTTGAATGATGCATGCCTACACGACCCATTCCCTACACCATTCACAGATGAAGTGTTAGAGAATGTGGGGGGACATGAAGCTTACTCATTCACTGATGGATTCCCAGGCTACCGTCATATTAATATAGCACAGGAGGACAGACACAAGACCATGTTTGCGATAGAATGGGGATCTTATCAGTAGACAGTCATGCCATTTGGACTAAAGAATGCACTCACAATATTCTCCAGAGTAGTCATCATAGCATTTAAGGAATTCATCCATCATTTTCTTGAAATATACCTAGATGATTGGATAGTTTACAGTCTATTGAAAAACCATGTGGAAGTTTTACTAATGTTAGAATGATGAAGACAGTGCCAGATATCACTTAATATCAAGAAATGCATATTTGGAACATCGTTTGAGATACTATTGGGCCACATAGTATGCAAACAAGGATTGTTAGTGGATCCAACCAAGATATCCATCATTGTTAACTTACCAGCACCAAAAACTGTCCGACAACAAAGAGAAACTTTAGGGCACACAGGATACGACAGGAAATTCATCAAAGGATATGCGCAGATCACAACACCAATGGAAAAACTATTAAGGAAGGATACCAAATACCAATGGAATGACGAGTTTCAACATGGTTTGGATACCCTAAAGTAAAAGATGGTTACTCCACTGATATTAGTATTTCTAGATTGGGAAAAGACATTGTGCATGTAGATGCATCAGTGATAAAACTTGGAGATATCTTAGTGCATCCAAGAGTAGGAGACTTGGATCATCCGATAGTGTTCACAAGAAGAAAAATATCAGACTTAGAACAAAATTATAACACGACAGAAAGAGAAGGCTTAACCATGGTCTATGCACTGCAGAAGTTCAGACATTACCTATTGGGGAAACACTTTAAGATGTTTATAGATCACTCAACCCTGAAATACCTAGTCAACAAGCCAGTTTTGGGGGGAGAATTTGTCGATGGTTACTGCTATTTCAAGAATTTGATTTTGAAGTAATAGTTAATCCCAAAAAATTGAATGCACGACCTGACCACTTGTCAAGGGTAAAAAATGGCGAATAACCTACGAGTTTAGAAGACAACTTTCCAGACACACAACTATTCTCAGTACAGATTGCTGATGACTACTTCGTAGAGATCATCTAGTACTTAAGAACAGGTACTGCGCCGCAAGAATATACCACCGTGCAGAAGAAGAACCTGGTAGTCCGCGTAACCGACTATCAACTGATCGCATAACATCTATACAATATGGATGCATATAGCATTTTACGAAGGTACGTGTTAGAGCGTGAATGAGCAAGAATTTCAGCAGAAGCCCATGAGGGAATCATAGGAGGACATTATGCGGGAAAAGATACTATGCAGAAGGTATTACACATAGGACTATGGTGGCCAACGATTCACAAAGACTCGAAATAGTACTGTCAGGGATGCAATGTCTATCAAAGGGTAGGCAAACCCAACAGAAGGGACGAGATTCCACTATGACCACAAGTAACATTACATGCATTTGATAAATGGGAAATAGACTTTGTGGGACCAATTAACCCACCAACAAAAAGGATAGGGGCAAGATACATCATCACCGCGACAGAATACCTAACAAGATGGGCGGAAGCCGCACCAGTAAAATACTGCAATGCAGAGACAACTGCACACTTCTTGCTTGAACAAGTAATCACCAGATTTGGGTGCCCAAGAATTTTGATGAGCGACCAAGGCACACACTTCATAAACAACACCATCCATGCGATGCTCGAAGAGTTTGAAGTTCATCACCAAAAGAGCACACCATATCACCCACAGGAAAATGGCACAGTAGAAGCCTTCAACACAATTCTAGAGAATGCACTAACAAAGATCTGTAATGTCAACAGAGATGACTGGGACCTCAAAGTACCAACAGTATTATGGGCGTATAAGACTACATGCAAAAAGTTGACAGGGCACACACCATTCAAACTAGTCTATGGCCAAGGAGTAGTAGTGCCATTAGAATTTTTAGTACCCAACTTACACATAGAGGCTATCACACAAATGATAGAATGGGGCGCAGTGCAGGAAAGACTGAATCAATTATTGTCAATGGAGGAAGAACAAATCCTGGCAGGATTTAATCAAAAAGTGCAAAAATCCAAAGACAAATCTTAGCATGATCAACACATCAAGAAGAAGACATTCAAGGAAGGAGATCTAGTATTTCTCTATGAAAACAAATCATTTCAGCACCCGGGGAAGCTTATAATGCATTGGCTAGGACCATACAAGGTACAATCTGTAACAAACAGAGGAGATATATAGTTAAGAGATTTAGCAGGCACAAAACTTAGAGGAATGATCAACGAGAGCTGACTGAAGTTGTACAAGGACAGTCGACCACCCACCGCACGCAAAAAAAAAGAAAAAAAAATTCAAAAAGAGAACAAAAAGGAAACAAGACTAAAAAGCGCGCAGCATGTCAGAGAGAGAAATTCCACATAACGTTCGAAACATAAATTCAGCAAAGGTAAGAACAACGGTTACATACAAAAGAAAAATGAGCGGGAAACAAAAAGTCGGCAAAAGCAGTATGACAGGACAACACTAAGAGGAATTAAAGCATGACAAGGACTGAGGGAACATCACATTAAACACGCCAACTGGAGATGGAAAAGAAAGCGTAATGGAAAGTACGAAACCAACACATATGCATTGAACCCACAATTATGGTGCATTAATCACATCATGGAGGAAGCATTCTCAACAAGCTTCATGATAAGCCCATACAACACGCGAGCACGGGAACAACTGGTCTATTCACGAAAGGAGAACAGAGAGAGAGAAATAGCAGCCATTATGAATAGAGTGAGACCACAAAGCTCACCAAAGTCATTCAAACTCAACAAACATTTGAAAATCACCACTATGGCACCACCGAAGCTAGCAGAACCAGGCCAGAAAGCAAGACCGATCAGGGTTCAAACTAGGTCACGAGGACCGTTGGAGGAAAATGAGCAGCGACAGCTGAAGACCGTCGATATTGATGAGATCCCATCCCCCGAGGCGATACCAATGAACCCTAAACTGATACTTGAAGATATTCAACAACCACAAGCAGAGGCCATGAAAGAGGATACACCAGTAGCGGTGCAGGAGCCTCAGAACGAGGAAGCGGAAGCCCAACGGGAAGTGCAACTAGAAAGCACTCAAGTAGTCGTGGAAGTTAACAAAACAACATAGAATCTGGGAGCAACAGTGCAACCAAAAGGGTTGCAAGCACCTAGCCTAGGTCAACCAACAGAGAAGACCGCTGGAACTACCTCGATTTGGCCAGAATGGCTTGTTGGATCATGTTTTCATTGATGCCAATGGTTTGATTGATTGATGTCATTGATTGATGTCAAGTGATTGATTGATGCCAAAGGATTGATTGATTGATGATTGATGTAATGTAATATGTATTGTCCTTGATGAGAATGCATAGATGAATATGGATCAATGAGTTGTCATTGATATGATGAATATGGATCAATGAGTTGTCATTGATATGATGAAGATGGATCAATGAGTTGTCATTGATACATGATGAAGATGGATCGATGTGGTTTCATTGATATATGATGCATTGTTGGAAAAATTTATAGATGAATCATTATTGTCTTATCATGATTGATAAAGTGCACAAATGGATGAACTCCAAAGTGGTCCCCTTATGG
>JASDQU010172596.1:5760-20885 GCA_032191745.1 Picea mariana
ACTAATTAATTATTATTAATTAGTTATTCATGAGTGTCAATGATTAATTTAAGTATTAATTAATTCATTAATAAATAAGGTAAAGAAATAAAAGGAGGATAATAAACTATATTGATAAATTAAGTTACATATCCAACAAGGGATAACATATTAAATACATGAGGATAAAATAATAAAGGAGGGATAAGGGGCATTAACTGTGGGAGGATAAGGAGGTAATAAATGAGTTAGGTAGGGAGTAAATGAGGGGGGGAGTCGGTGAAGGAGGGATAAGGAAGGGAAGGAGTTTGACGGGAGGCATTCTACGGGAGGTTGGGGGATGGATTTTGGGGAGATCGGGATTTGCAGAGAGAGGGAAATTTTGGCAGTAGGATTGTATCAGTGCACCGGGGTTGCTGGGGGTTTTGGGCACGGGGGCCAGGATATCCGTTGATATCCTGGAGCTAGGGAGTTACCTAGTTGGTAGGGAGGAACTAGGTTTTGGGCAGTGTCCAGCAAAAGCGGTCAAGGAGGCAAGCGGCGGACAAACGGAGGTTATTAGCATCAGGTTCAGGTATTTCAAATTTTGCAATTGTTTTAATCAGTTATTAAATTTGTTATATGTTGTTAAATTTAAGTTAGCAAAGTTATTATTATGAAGAATGTTATTTTGTATGAATTTTAATAAATAAATTGATGTTTTTAATCTCTTCGGCCCCTACAGCGCCCTCTGATTTTGTCAAGAAAGTGGATGATATCCCTAAGGTTCTGGTGCATTCCTCCTCATATCGGTTTTTTTCTCTACATCTGGATGAGAATGGGCTTATTGGACAGTTCACGGGTCTCTATCCCTCTCCTAGGGCTATGAATCAATGATTGGATCTGAATTGGAGGAAAATGATTCAGGGCTAAATGTCTCATGCTTTCTGTGGTAATGGATTCTTTGTATTTTAATTTGAAAATAAGTAGATCAAGATCTTATTTTTCGAAGTGGCCCATATTTCATGGGTTCAAGAGGTATGTACTTGAATAAATGGACGACTGATTTTAGTCCAAAAAATGGCATTCCCTTTGCGGTCCCAGTTTGAGTTTGCCTTCCTTTTCTTCCTCTACATTGTTGGAATGATGAAACCCTGCACGACATAGGAAATGTGTTGGGTAAGTACATTGATCGAGCCGAACAACGAGATGGTATTCAAGCATGTGCAAGACTTTGTGTTGAAGTGGATCTGGAAAAAGGGTTTCCTGAAGACATTCAACTAACCCTACACAATTGGTCCTATATTTAGTAGGTGGATTATGAACAATTGTTGTTCAAATGTAAAGCATGTCATGAGTATGGCCATTTTGCAAAGAACTACCCAAAGATCAAATCAAATCTGCCTGAAGAAAGGGTTCAGTAGAAATGGCAGCAACCAAAAAGGAAGAAGGTTGTCGAGAAGGATGTGATCCAGGAACCTGCCCTAGCTCATGGGGGGAATCCATCCCCTTCATTCCTTCATAACCCTGGATCTACATTAGAAGAACCTCTCAAGGGGGAATCCAGCAAAAACAAGTACATTGCACTAGAAAACCTAGAGGAAAATACCAAAGAAATAAGTGAGTTGCGACCGGATAATGAAAGAAATAGAAAGACAGACTCGGAGTTTATTGAAGATGCAGGAAACAACTAGGTGTTGCCCAATCTATCAAGTGGCGAGCCGACTCCTAGCAAAATCCCCACTCATCCTACTTCATGGATATCATAAATTATTAAGGAAGGAAATCAGGAAGGCTTGAGAGAAGATTTAGACTGAGAAGTATCACAGACTAGCACAACAAAGAGAGATTGAAGGAGATCTAATCGAAACAGAAGGGAAACAAAAGCAGATAGGGATAACAAGTTAGGTATTCAAACCACATTGGAAGGGATTTTCAAAAAATATGGAAAACATTTGAAGCCCCAAGTCCCTCCTGTAAAGGGGCGCCTCATTCTCAACCCTCTAAAGTGGGGGGCACCCAAATCCTCTAGTAAGTAATGAAACTTGTCTCATGGAATTGCAGAGGGTTAGGTAGCAAGGAAAAGAAAGAAGCAATGGGGAAGTTAGTTCTCTCATAAAATCCCTTAATCCTTTTGATCTAGGAGACTAAATTATGGGAGCAAGAATCTCTCCAAGAATTGCAACAAATTTGGAAAAAAAGTAATGGAATGGAAATCTGTGTGAGAGGGGCATCAAGGGGAATTTGCACCGTATGGAACTCAGAAGTCTTCCTTTTGGAAGACAGTATTATGGAAGCACATTGGTTGTTGATCAAGCTAACTCACATATCCTCAAGTATGTCTTACAACATTGTTAATGTGTATGTGCCAAATAATTACTGGGAAAAATTGGAATGTTGGGATTCTTTGTTGGGTCTGGTAAACTATGGCCTCACCCAAAATTGTATTATAGCCTAGGATTTCAATATTATAATGTATTTGAAATGAAAAAAGGGGAGACTCCATTGTTCAAGATCCATATCGGTAAAATTTGGAAGATCTGATCTCATCCATGGATCTGATTGATGTTCCCCCAAGCAAAGAATATTTCACTTGGAATAACAGGAGAGTTGGTCCAGGGCACATTGTGGCTAGGTTGGACTGCTTCCTTATCAGTAGCTCCTTTTTTACCTTTCCTGAGTATTTTTCCTCTTCAATCATTATGTGGGATAGTTCTGACCACCACCCTATTTCCCTCAGTTTTGAAAGGGAATTAAATTTGGGCCCTATCCCTTTTCGATTTAATCCCTTATGGATGGAAAAGTAGGACTTGTTTCCTCTGGTCTCTCAAACTTGGATTCAACGGGTATATGGATCCCATGTGTATATTTGGGAACATAAGCTTAATTTAACCAAATCAACAATAAAACTCTGGGAAAAAATATTTCCCGGCCTCAGCATATGGATGTACTCGAAAAGCAAAGAAAGATTGAAGAAATTCAAGACAGAATTGAGAGAAAGGATGTGCAACCAGATCTATTAAGGGAAGAACAAGAAGCCTACAAAACGATTATCAAATACCTGAGGGATGAGTAGACTCTATGGAGACTAAAATATAAATCTTGTGTCTTCAAGCAGGGGATAAAAATACAACATTCTTTCATAAGCAGTCTAAAGAGCGACAATGGTGCAACAAGGTGGATGAAATTAAAACTCATTCTGGCGAAGTAGTCACGGCCTTTGAGGAGATTAAAAAGTTGGCTTCCATGCATTATGGTAACCTCTACATTGAAGAAGGAGAAATGGATCAGGAGTTGTGTACGCAATTTATATCTCATATTCCTGATAAAATTTCAAAAGGGTGCAACCAAGAACTAAATAATCTGATTTCAAAAGAGGAAATTATAGCTGCCATCAACCCATTTAATTCAAATAAAGCTCTCGATCCGGATGGGTTCACCATCCATTTCTACAAAAGATGTTGTTCTATCATCAATTTGTATTTTATCAGGATGCTCCAATATGTGCAGAAATCCTCCCAACTAGGGGGAGCCACAAACTCTTCCTTTTTGGCCTTGCTTCCAAAAGAAAAGAGTGCTTCCTCTTTTGATAGATTTCGTCCTATTTCTTTATGTAATGTCTCTTATAAAATAACGACCAAGATTATTTCTAACAAGTTGAATCCTTTTCTCAGTTCTTTGATCCTCTCTAATCAAGGAGGCTTTATGGTCGGCCGCCAGATATGGGACAATATCATCCTGGTCTAAGAACCAATCCATTCTAGCTTCAACTGAGGAAAATTTTTTATGGTGATTAAGATAGATATGGAAAATGATTTTTATAGAGTAAAACATAGATTCCTAAAGGTGGTTCTAAAGTAATTTGGTTTCAACTAGACCTTTATCTCTTGGATTGGTGCTTGTATTTCTAACCCTTGGATAGCTCCCTTAATCAATGGAAGGTCAGCCCCTTTCTTTAAATCATGTAGGGGGCTAAGGTAAGGTTTCCCTATCTCCCCCATAATTTATGTTCTAATGTTAGAAGCTCTAAACAGAAGATTGGAATGGGAACGAAGCTCAGGATCAATCCCAGGGTTGCACATAGCAAGGGGGGTCAAAAGAATAAATCACTATCAGTTTGTTGATGATACTTTGTTGATGGGTGGTGCATCCAAAATTATGGCAGCTGGTAATGGATCAATTCACACATATTTTTGGTGGCATAAGAGCCAAATTTATGCTTAGAGTGTAAAAGCACAAACTTTACAAGGTATGTCTCAACTCCTGTCATTCCCCATCTATGTTGATTGGAAAAAATTCAAATATTTGGGCATGACTTTTTTCCTAAAATCACTTCCAGTGGAATCCTGACATATCATATTGCAGGAAATTAGAGAAAAGTTTGAAGTATGGGGTGTGTTTTGGTTGAATCTAGCAAGTCGATTGGTGCTAATCAAATCAGTCTTATCTTCTCTACCTATATTTCAATTTTCCTACCTATTATCCCCTATGGGAATCAAGAAGGCATTAGCTCAGGTCATTCATAAATTTCTATTACAAGGAGGCAAATCCAATTCAAAAAAAAATCACCTAGTTAACTCAAATTTGGTAAAATCCCCTAAAGACCATGGAAGCCTTGGAGTGAGAGATCCGGAATTGGTCAATATAACGCTTGGCTCAAAATTATTATGGAGAATGGTGACAGGGGAAAATAATGGTGGAAACCCGCTCTCTTAAAAAAGTATCTATTGGGAGAAAGAAGAAGATGTCTAGACGTAACCCCAAATAGGCAGTTTGGATCTCCCATATGGAATTTGCTCAATGCCTCTCTTTCTTTACTTCAAAACTCTTTATTGTAGGTTCCATGGAATGGAAAAGCGATTGATATTTGGAAGGATCAGATCCTTGGATCTATTCCTCTTGGCCTGGATCCTTCTCTAGAAGATGGCAAGCAATGGACGTTGGCTCATCAAAAGTGAAATCTATATGATATCTCAGTCTGGAACTCTGATGGGGTTTGGAAGGGTTGGTTTCTCGAGGAATTTCTACCTCACCTTATCCACGAGGCACAAGCTCTTCTTTTGGCTCTCAGAGGGGCATCCCTAGTCCATTTGCAAGTTCAATATAGTCAAGGATGGGGAGTAAAGGGATATTCTGTAAAGGAAGGATATCGAGAACTGCTTGAACAAAACAATCTTCCAGCAAAAACAACATGGTGGAGGAACATCTGGAGCCTGGATGAGATCCCAAAAATAAACATTTTTTGTTGGATTCTCACTCATGGGAAGACTCTTACAAGAGAAAATATGATTAAAAGAGGATTTCAAGGTCCGTTTCGATGTGCACTCTGTAAAAAAATTATGAAACAACTCAACACCTATTCCTCGACTGTGCATTCCCCAGACAAGTTGGGCAAGTTGTATATCAAGAGTTGCTTCCCAAGATTACTTGGCCTTCCCATCAAAAAACATTGATGGGAAAATGGGATAATTGTTACCAGGGATCATTTCAAGGCAAAGCGGTGTTTAAAAGAGTATGGAAGGCCTCTCCCAAGTATGTATGTTGTCAAATTTGGCTAGCTAGAAACAAAGTTATTTTCAAAAACAAGAGATCTACTCCTATCTCATTGGTCGCGCACTCCCTTGCTCAATTGGAAGAATGCATTAATTCCTAAAGTATCAAGCAAGAGGATGAAAAAATATCATGGATGTCACGATTAAATTTATCTATAGTGTCTCATTCCAACACTCCATAGAGATCTTGTTGGCAGCTTCATTCTTTGTCTCTAAATTTTTAGTCTTGGCTCTCTTCTCAATCAGTGTACACTATGTGTTTTGATGGTTCTTCCAAAAGAAATCCAGGGGAAGCAAGTGCAGGGGGTGTTATATAGCCCCGATGAAAATAGAAAACTAGATTATTATTGGAACATAGGGATTACTGTCTTTCATGGGATTTGATGGATGAAGCAAAGACAAATATTCAATATGAACATAGTTGGTGACTCCAAAAATACTATTAGATATTAGATATCTTGTTTATGGATCCTCACCAAAAAATATCATATTAAAGGTGTTGTTGGATCGCATTAGACTATCTCTACGAAACCTCAAAGTTCAATTCTTTCATGTTCTTCGTCATAATAATTTTGAAGTTGATGCAATGGCCAACAAGGCCATCGGAAAAGCTCGAGGACTCTTGGGAGTTGATGGAATAGAGCATATGGTTACCCCCAATAACCAACTATTATAAAAAGAATCTTTAGCATAACCATCATTTTGAAATTAGATTCCTAAAAAAAAAAAAAGGATTTGAAAACTTTTAAAAAATATATATATTAAGAATAAGGTCCAAAACCACTATTTAAAAACAAAACTTTTAACAATTAATTTTAACCAAAGAATGTCGATGGAATGAAATGTTGTAATCAGCGAGCCGATGAGCGATGGCAGACTTTAGAACCAAGCTATTCCACCATTGATACTCTGGCGCAACTCATACTTTGCCCATAAGAAACATTTTCGTATAATTGTTGTACATCTCTTTCTCTGGTCCTCACGCACTGAAAATTGTCGCAATATTCTTCATATCCTGCTTCCTTGCTCTCTCGCTCTGTATCTGCTTCAACCGACGCCATGGCCACGAAAATTGTCTCGGACGTTGGCACCGAACTGGCAAAAGAGGGCATAAGCTATATCTTCTCTCCACTGAAGCAACTGATGGTAGACATTATGAACTTTCAACAAAACCAACAACTTCTGGAAAATAATTTCAAGCGATTGAACAGCCTCTTAGACGATATGAGCATCCTCTTCGAAGCTCGGCGAAAGGCGCCCCCTCAGACCGTCAAGAATTCGGTTCAGAGGGTCAAAGACACCCTTGAAATGGGCAAACAACTCATGCAACGCGCGCAACGCGCGCAGCTTCGCTCGCAACAACAGCAACGGTGTCACGATTGCCTCCACTGCAATCCGAAACTGTCCAGGCAAATTAGAGAGTGGCACGCGAGTTTTAACAATCTCGTTCAAGACGTTCATACTGACTTTCGATTATACAAGAGTATTCACCAGATTGCCTCGTCCCAACAACCAGTGCCGCCTCCATCGTCGATTGAATTTGCTCAGACGCAGCTTGAGACGTGGCTCCAGACTGAAAATAATTCTCTCAGTCGGCAGATTGCGTCATCCCCACCGATACCGGAACAGGAGACTCTGTCATCCCCACCAATACCAGAACAAGAGATTGTTCCATCCCCGCCAATACCAGAACAGGAACAGGTGTTAGGGAAGCAGCCAGAATCAGGGTACAAAGAACCAAGGATCAGATCTGCTCAGATGGAGCTCCAGACGTGGCTTATGACCGCAGATGATTGGAATCACAAGGACAGTAATGCAGATTCTTTTGATCATGATGAAGAACAGATTGTGCCTGCCGCGCCGCAACTGTTGAAGGAGCCGTCAGCTGCACAGGTGCCAGACTGGAACATTCTAAAGTGGGGAATCAAATCCGTTCAAACGCAGTTGCAGAAGTGGGTGAAGAATGTGTATAATTGGGTTAAGTGCCTTTCGGGACAAAGCCACAGCGAATTTGTACCATTCTAATCTGGCCATATGTAGATCATTCAAAGCTGCTTTATGACATAACTAGACAGCCCACTGGTTTATGAAACTTTGCAATAATATGTATTTTGTTAAACTTCGTAGTTTTTTTCATTAAATTAATTTTGAAAGGTTTGGCATAAAGTTCAAATACTCGTCACTCTAATTAACTCTTCATTGTATTATTTTATAAATCATATATATATATATATATATTAACTCTTTATTATATTATTTTATAAATCATATATATATATATATAAACTCTTCATTATATTATTTTATAAATCATATATATATATAAACTCTTCATTATATTATTTTATAAATCATATATATATATTAACTCTTCATTATATTATTTTATAAATCATATATATATATATATTTAAGCATTGCCTTTTAGGGTACATGGAATCTCACTCTGGTCACTAATTGGTTCATTCCATTACCAAGAATCGATTGAAAAAGGTGCAAATTTATTGTAAACAAGTGTTAAACAATAGGGACAGAAGTACAAGTGTTAAACAAGTGCAAATTTATTGTAAACAAGTGTTAAACAAAGGTGCAAGTTTATGATGCCTTTTACTCGAAAGTTACAACTTCAATGCAAATTTGACATCAAACAATTTCGTTAACCTCAAAATCTATCTAAAATTTTGAGTACTAGCGAAGGAGACGAACGAACACGCGGTAGCAATGATATATTTAAGATGAACTCGCTCTAATTAAGATGAACACATGGTAAGGCTAATATTACGAGGGACAAAGGCCACCAAAAATAAAATAGATTATAGATTTATTAATATATGGAGAGATGTACTCATGCTAACGAATCACATTAACACGTGGTCTACTAATAACATTAAGAAGAACACATGTTAGTTGTAGCTAATATATCTAATCTTTGTAGGGGTTAATATTAAATTGCATATAAATAAAATATTAGATACACATCATGTCATATGGGAATTATGAAATAGGTACCGGATCGAATCTACTTATGCTATTGACTTTTCTTGTACAAGAAATCGACCTAGATAAGTGCCAGACGTTTAGTTAGATCAAGGGTAGGAATGAGAAGAACAATCTGAGGGCATGAGAAGAAAGAGAATATGGGAGGGCATTGGCTAGGGAGAGCACCCTCAGTACCGGAGGAATTCATTGATACGAATTACAACCCAAATAAAGAGCTTAAAGCTTTTGATAATGTACCCCATGGTTGTTTTTGAATCCCAGATGTTGTGTATTAATTTCCATTGTTTCTGCTACACATATTGAAGATTATGGGAAGTGGATAGGGACGGAATTCCTAGAGGACAAGGATTCATTTCCTTTAATGATAAGAACCTCCTTGCTTATGGCTTTGTAATCTCTTCTCTCATAATAGCTACTTCTCTCGGTTATCTATGAAGGTAGCTATTTCTCTTATCTTTTCTTTTCTTTTCCATTGTGCACCACCTAGTTATATTATATCCAATGATAGCTCTGGCACCACCTAGTTATATTATATCCAATGATATCTCCGTCACAACAATATAAGGAGTGCCTTAAGTGGTAACCCCATGAGAGTTATGATCAATATCTGGTTAGGACGAACAATCAAGCTAATGGTAGGAACCAACCGTCCTAATAGATAAGGATGGATATTGCTAGATTTGTAGTGCAGATTGAGGAATAGGTTGCATCTTAGCACTCGATTGCAGTGTTGGATCTTTGTTGGTAGCGACTACTAGACGAACATAGTGATTCCAATATTATTTGGAATAGTATTAAAGATTGTGTATTGAAGCGACCCCCTCTATTTAGAAGTCCTCGGGAATAGGGGTATGAGGGATCCTTTTGGCTAGTAATTTCATTGTGCACCTTCCCCTCCTTTGGGCCTTGAATTGATTTCTCAATCAAGCATTGATAACTTGGGGGATAGGATTCACTTGATCATCCAAGCTAAAAGGAGCTTATCCAACCCCAACTGCGGCTATTTTAGTTTAATCGTCGACCCCTCCCTATTAAAGTTAATAGCAGCACAAAAACCAAAAACTATGGAGTTGTCATTATACCAAATAGCGGTTGCATCACATAGAGAACTAGAATCGATTTAAGGGCTAAGGTGATGCATGCAAAAGGTATGCTACTTGGATGAGAAAAATAACTTCCAGGGTTTAGGGTTTAAGGATTTTTGAGTTGTTAATTTGTATCTAAGACAAAACCATATTCATTTTCTGTTAATAAAGGCATTATTGAACATAATCATTTTTTGTTGAGTTCTTACACTTCAAATTCACTGTAATTCTTCAGCCTTACCATAGGCATTGTTTTGAGTGTTTGTAGTCTTACAGTGGATGATGATGTTACAGTCTTACAGTGGATGACGAATTCTATTATTATAATATTTCAGTATCGGGGAGAGCATCTTGGATCATCCTTGCGATGAAAAATACAGGTAGAGAGGTAACCATTATAGTTTTGTCTTTATAATTGTACTCTTCTTACAGTTCTCAATGGAGGAGTGTTTTGGGTTCAATTTAGTCTTAACCAATTACAATAATATGGGATTTTCAAATGCATGATTACAAGTTTGGAATTGGTGTGAAGTGTTTGTAATGTATGGTTTTTTCTTCATAGTGCTCTTTTCATCGTGTATATAGTAGGGTTTTGCAACTTCAAAAGCATTAGGGATTTTTCTTGTTCGGGTTCAGGATTCAAGGTTTAGGATTTTGCAATTTCAAAAATAGATGGATAGAATGTTTGCTTGAATATGGATGTTTTTTTAGGGTTTGCATTCCAAGTCCTAATTCATTTGTACAAATGTCTCATTTGAATATTGTAGTATTGAATGAAGTTATATGCTGAAAAATTAGCTATGAAATTACAAATGAAGGGACAACAAGATTTCAGTCGGACTTAGAGTCTCTTTCAAGAGGTAACGCAGTGAGAAAGGAGATCTCCAGAGTTGGACGTACCTGTGGCTGAGCACATGGTGAACATGTGAAATCCCAAAGTGTTGGGTGCATTGTCATGACAACAGAAATGAAGATGATGTATTAGACTCCTCTGAGCAGAAGAGTTGACGGGAAACTCCAGATGACTCTCCTATGTAATGCAGTGGGAAAGAAGATCAGTTGAGTGGATGTGCCCGTGGAAGAGCACGGGTGAACGTGATCCTAGTGGCTGAGCACTAGTGAAGAAGTGGTTCTTCTGTGTAATGCAGTGAGCCAGAGATATGGACATCCCTATGGATGTGCCCCTAGTGGCTGAGCACCAGTGGGTGTATGAGATACCTTGCTATATTGTTCAAGAGTCAAACCTGCATGTAACCCTAATTGTAATGTAAAGGGTACAGGTCGGCCCCACCTTAATGTAAAAGATAATTAATATAAAAGATAATAATTAATATGGTAATTATTAATTATATTTTGAGTTATTGAGGTCGGCCCTATTGTTCCAAAAGACACATCATTTGATGTAACAGGTCTTATATAAATAAAGGTGAACCCCCGTTGAGGAAACACACTTATCATTGTGTCATCTCATGATTTAAGAAGTTGTGGTCTGAAATTATGAGAATTGCAGCACCCTCTTGTGTTCTAGGTTTGATGATGGTGTCGGAGGTCTTTCTCTTGAGGAATATAGCAAAGGATTGGTTGGGTTTTCTTCCCTTGTAGAGAAGGGTTTCCCAGGATACTTCTTGTGTTCTTGTGCATGGTTATTCTTCTTGTGATCTTGGTTTGTTGCAGTATTTATGGTTCAAGTTATAGTTAAACAGAAAATTTAAAGAAGATACATGAGCCATAACTCACTCAAAATCTAACATGGTATCAAAGAAGGCTTGAAGAAGACTATTGCACGTTAAAATTGAAGGTAAACCTTACTGTAGGAGTGAAGAGAAATATGGTCGGGCCCTTCCTAATTCCATGTGGTAGATGATGAAGAGATCGTGGCAAAAGGAGAAACCCCTCAAAGAGGCCGGAACTTCCACTTAAATTATGTGGTGAGGTATTAAGGGTCTTGAAGAAAAACTGCAACTTGGAGAGGCCCCTCTAGGCTGTTACAGAAGAGTCTTAACAGTAGAACCGTAACAGACTTAACCTCAGACCTAATCAATTGCAGAAGAGGAGGCTGAGGCTTAATTGAAGGCTTAAAAGGGTTGGTAATTCTAGGGTTAGTCCCAAGCCTATAGGGTAATTCCTAAGTTGTCGCAACCTAGAAGAAAAGGGTCGGACCCCTTTTGAAAAATTATGTGGTGAAGGAAGAAGGGTCGAAGCCTAGGAGAAGGGTTGGACCCCCTATCCAAAGGTTATGTGGTGAAGGGAGAAGGGTCGAACCCCCCAAAAAAAAAACTACCACGGAAATGCTCTAACAGCAGATCCGTAAAACTAATACCCTAACTGTCTAACACTCTAAGGTTGTCGCATTAACAGAGCTGGCCTAGAAGGAAAGGGTCGAAATCTTCTTGAATTTCTGTGGTAAAAATAAAAGGGTCAAACCCTAAAACAAATCCTGAAGATGACCACTGTCTTGAGAACAAGCTCAGCCACAAATCTATGCCAAGTTTAATTTCTGAAGACAGCAAATGGTAAAAATTGTATCAGTTTTGAAGCAGTCTCGATGATGGCTTTCTGAGAAAAGAAAGCCGAGTTTAAAGCCTATATTAAGGTCGACTTCTTGGACAGTAGTAGGGTCATTACCCTTATCTAGTAAGTAGACTCCAAATGAATAAATGCTAAGATTGATGGATCTTATTAAGTGTTGTCTATTGCTTATGATGCTCCATCTACCCCTGAAGTTCCCTCCACGGGAAATTATTATCACCTGAAGATATTGATGAAAAGAGTTGACCAATGAAACTTACTAAAACACAAAGACACATAGACAAATTTATGAACTACATCTATGCTATCCAGCCTGCCATCCTTTGATGTCATTCATTGATACAAGTGTTTAATGATGGTGCTAGTTTATATTCCAACAAACATAGAAGGATGTTGATGATTTGTCCAAGTACATTGAAGATGTTGATTACAGACCAGATTGAACCCTTTAATACAGATCTGAAATCAAGTTGTAGCAGTGTTGAGTAGCAGCTAGAGCTACAAGGATAGTTACAACAATGTGTTTGGAATATTTTTAAAAGTCAACAATGGGCATGACCTTGTAAATGTTGTTGCAAACTTCATTAGAGACTTGTGTGGTATAGATGTGTTAAAAGCAAACAAGCAAGGAATGTCATTGATCATCATGATAATGAAAAACAAGCAGAACCTCCATTGGTGTACACTCTCAGATATGCACTTGTATATATACATAGTTTGCATCATTGTCATGAGGATATTTGCAAGAGAAAGGAACCCCTAGTGCAAACCATGGACCCAGAGAAGTCTTAGTGCATTCAGAAGAACAACACACTAGAAGTAAAGACTCAAGGTTTGATTGCTTTATTATCATGACTATAACCTACATTTCTAAGGTTGCTACAATACAAGTAGGTGTTGTAGCTATGACAACAATCCTTAAAATGTTTTGATTCTAGAGATGTACTCATGAATCTCCACTAGGAGATATTCTTGTCTTGTTTCCTTTCGTTTGTTTTTGCTCTCTCCAGGCAGGGTAACAACAAAGGAAGATGCTTATCCTTCAGACTTCAGAGGGAGTCACTTGACTCAGAAAAATTCAAACCAACTAAGGAAGAGAGGCATTATCTTCTTCCTCTTTAGCAGTCCAGAGGGAGATATCCATTGATACAGTTGTTCCAATTGATATTCCCAGGAACCTTGCAGTAGGCCATAAAAGGCATGTCTGAGCTTGACAAACTCTGCAAGAAGCATAAAGACGTGTAGCTGATGGAAGTATCGAGAAATATAAAACAACACTTGTAGTCAGAATATTCTCACAAGCAGAGGGAGTGAACCATGATGTAGACATATTGATCCAGTAGCCCAATGCAGATTGAGCAGAGAGAGCAGTGGACCGGAAGAGCACATCTGGTTGTTGTTTTACCATGAAGATTGCCATGATTTTTTGGTGCAGCAAGAAACAAGGCTCTGTGGTCGTGAGTACCACAGAAGTAGAGTATATACCATTGAGTGTGTGAAGCAGTGTGGCTTCACAAGATTCTGACATATTTACTTGATCATGAAATGAATTCTATGAGGATAACCAGAGTTGTGTTTGAAGCTCTTTGAGAACCCGGTGTTTCATGACAGATCGAAACACGTTGAGATAAAATATCATTGTTTTAGAGACATATTGCAAAGGAAAACAACACATGTATTGTACCTTCCTACACATGAGCATATTGCAGACATATTCACCAAATTGGCTTGGTGAAGAATACCTCCCTAGTTGAGAGGGAGTGTTGATGACTACAGTCAAGACAAAGTTCGAAGTACTTCTGTGTGAGACTTGGCTTGATGAAGAATGTCTCCCTAGTTGGGAAGGAGTGTTGATGATTATAGTTGCGTGAGACATTCTCCAAGACAAAAACCTGAGAGAGAGCCCCTTAGATGGGTGTGTGGTTCCTATCTAAAACAGAGTTGGAACGTAGAGATTGCCTCCTCCTTACAGAGAGTCGAGAAGAACTCCAGATGATTCTCCTTTGTAACGCAGTGAGAAAGCAGATCTGCAGAATTGGATGTTCCTGTGGCGGAGCACAAGGTGAATGTGTGAAATCCCAAAGTGATGGGTGCATCTTCATGAGACAGAAATGAAGATGATGTATTAGCCTCCTCTGAGCAAAGAGTTGATGAGAAACTCCAGATGACTCTCCTGTGTAATGCAATGGGAAAGAAGATCTGTTGAGTGGGCGTGCCTGTGGACGAGCATAGATGAACGTGATCCTAGTGGTTGAGCACTAGTGAAGAAGTGGTTCTTCTATGTAATGCAGTGATTTAGATATATGGACATCCCTATGGATGTGCCCCTAGTGGTTGAGCACTACTGGGTGTATGAGATCCCTTGTTATATTGTTCAAGAGTCAAACCTGCATGTAACCCTAATTGTAATTTAAAGGGTACAGGTTGGCCCCACCTTAATGTAAAAGATAATTAATATAAAAGATAATAATTTATATGGTAATTATTAATTATATTTTGAGTTATTCATGTTGGCCCTATTGTACCAAAAGACACATCATTTGATGTGACAAGTCTTATATAAATAAAGGTGAATCCCCATTGAGGAAACACGCTTATCATTGTGTCATCTCATGATTTAAGAAGTTGTGGTCTGAAATTATGAGAATTGCAGCACCCTCTTGTGTGCTAGGTTTGGTGATGGTGTGGGAGGTATTTCTCTTGAGGAATATAGCAAAGGATTGGTTGGGTTTTCTTCCCTTGTTGAGAAGGGTGTTGGGTATGTGTTATATTCTTTGCATGTGTGTGTGTGGGTGCGTCAGATACGACAACTGCGTCTGACGGTCCGTTTTTTCTATTTTTAGCGGATTTTGCTATTTTTAGCTGATTTGTAAATTAATCCCGGATTAAGGGATTAGGGTTTTGGTATCTACGGAATACCTAAAAACATTGTATATATTGTATGGAGAATGGTGAAATTCGAGATAATGAAACAAGAAAGGTTTTCCCGGTTGAGGGTTTC
>JASDQU010172597.1:2736-14598 GCA_032191745.1 Picea mariana
GAGTACTTGAAACATGATTGATACATACTTGGTACATGGTTGTTTTCACTTGTTTATGGTACAGGTTGATTACAGATTGTTTGGTATAGGTTGGTGCATGGTTGATGCACTTGTCTATGGTACAGGTTGATTACAGGTTGAGGTACATGTTGATGCATGGTTCAGGTTTATTGGTACATGTTTACATTGCTATATTGCATAGTGATAGTGTGACAATGGTTCCATCATTCTACTTCTACTTTAGGACGGTTGGACAGGGCAAGGACAGGTGTTTGTAGCCACCTTTCGGTTGTAGCTAGAGAACATAGGGGGTTGTAGCCTCCTTCTGGTTGTATCCATAGAATTTGGGAGTTGGAGCTTCCCTCAGGTTGTAGCCAGAGAAACTAGAGGGTTGGAGACTCCTTCCAGTTGCAGCTGGAAAATAAAGGAATTTGGTGCTTCCAATGAATGTGATTCTTCAAGACATATAAGATAAAGCATTCAGTGGCTTTCTCCCGATTTGGGTTTCCACATAAAACACTGGTGTATTGTGTATGTGTGTGATTGTTCATTTCTTATTGCTCATTATTGGATAATAATTCTACATTGATATAACACTTGGATTATTTGGAGGAAAAGGATTATAATTATGCTATTACTAATTCACCCCCTCTCTCAGTAATCCAACATAGCCTCTAGTCCATATACCAACTCAAAAGGAGTTTTTCCTGTTGAGGTATTTGTTGTTATTCGATATGCCCACAAGGAGTATTTAATATTGTTATCCCAAGACTTCTTATTTTCCCCCACGAACTTCTTGATAATATTCATAAGGTTCTTGTTGCTAGATTTTGCTAACCTGTTTCCTTGCGGGTAATAGTTGGAGGAGTGGGATAGGACAATGCCATACTTGAAACAAAATTCTACTAGTGCATGGGAGATAAATGCTTTGGCATTGTCTGTGGTAATTTTGGAGGGGACACCAAACCTAGTTATGATCCGTTCCTCCAAAAAATTCATGACTACCTCTTCAATGGCTTTCTTTGTAGGGATGGAATCTACACATCTAGTAAAATAATCTGTGGTTGTTAAGATCCACCAGTATCCATTGCTTGAATTATCTTTAAATTTCCCAATGAAATCCAAACCCCATTGTTGAAAAGGACCTTCCACTACTACGGGTTTCAAAGGTTGTGCTGGGAGTTTTGGTTTACTAGAGAAGTGTTGGAAAGGCTGGTAAGATTGGACATATCGGTGAGTATCGAAAAACAATATTGGCCAATAATATCCAGCCCTTAGGATCTTGTGGGCAGTAGTACGATCTACGAAATGTCCACCACAAAATCCGAATTTTAATTCCTTCAATAATTTCCCTACTTCTTCTTTGTTAACACATCTAAGGAGCACCCCATCAGGATATTTCCAACCCAGTCCATTCTTAGTTAAACAATATTTCATAGACTTAAGTCTCAAATATCTTCTTTTGTATTCGACTAAGTGATCGGGGCAACAAAAATTCTTAAGGTAGTGGATGATATCGAAATACCACTCATCATTTTCTAATTCACTGACCACTAAATTTATTTGTTCACTTTATCCCATCTGTATGGCCTCCTGGTTGCTCTTAGTTAACATTTGGGAAAGACCTTGTCCCTTTATTATCTTGGTGGGTTTTATCTCTAAGTCATACTCTTGGATTTTGGGGACCCACTTTCCCCTAGTGCCCATACAATCTTTCTATGATAAAAAATCCTTTACTGTTGGATAGGGGACATAAGCTTTGATCTTGTTGTAACCTACGTAGTTTCTAAAATGCTTGAGTGATTTTACCAAGGCATAGGCTTGCTTCTTAGTGATGGAATAATTAAACTTTGAGTCTCTAAGGACTTTACTCATGAAATCCATGGGGTTTTCATAATTGTCAGCGTCCTTTTGTAGTAAAACACCAGCAATGGTATCTTGGGAGGAAAATGATAATATTATGAAATATTGTGAATAATTTGGGTTGATCAAGACTAGGGCTTGGGAGATAGAATCCTTTATATCCTTGAAAGGTTTGATAGCTTTATCATCCCATTTGAAAGGAACATCCCTTTTTATCAAATAACGCATGGGTTTTATTCTTTCGACGAAGTTTGGGACAAATCTTCATATGAAATTAATTTTCCCGAAAAAATATTGTAAGGACTTCTTATTGGCTGGGGGCGGACATATTTTATCGATTGGAACCTCTCGGGGTCTATAGAGATTCCACCCTGTGAAGCCACATGACCCAAGATTTTTCCTTCATCTATCCTGAAAACAAACTTCTTAAGATTTAAGGAGATACCATACTTCCTGCATCATTCAAAAACAATCCTGAGGTGTGAAAGGTGGTCTTTTCTATCCTTCGATACAACTATGAGATCATCTTGGTAAATCTCTATGATTTTCTATATAAGATCCCGAAAGGAAAATTCCATTTCTCTCTTGAAGGTAGCATCGGAATTCATAAGACCAAATGACATTCTCAAGTACATAAAGGTTCCCCATTGTGTAGTAAATGTTGTTTTAAGCTGGTCTTCTCTCTTGAGAAAGACTTGGTTGTATCCAGAGAATACATCCAACATGGACATCATACCTGCCCCTATAACCCTTTGAATCAAATGTTCCATGTTTGGGAGGGGGTAGTTGTCTTTCAATGACAATTGGTTAAGGTTACGAAAATCCACACATAGACGCATGTCACCAGTTTTCTTTCATAAAACTACCAAGTTCGACATCCAAGAGGAATATTTGATGGGAGTTATGATACCAGCATCAACCATCTTTTGGAGTTCCTTCTGTATTTGTCTTGCTAATTTTGGATTGATGTGCCTTATCTTTTGTTGGAAAGGTTCGGCTCCTTCTACCAGGGGTATAGCATGTTGGATGACATCTCCCCTATATGTTTTTAACTCATTGTAGTTTCAAGCGAAAGTATCTCTGAATTATCTTATGAGGTTTAGGATTTCATCCCTTTCCTTTTCAGTGGTTCCCTTTCCTATCTTGGCCATCCTTAGATCCATTTCCGTACCGATATTAAATTATAGGGATTCATCTGCTTGTTTGCTAGGATTCTTCCTTTTGAAGACGTCATGCCTGTCAAAGAGGTTTTCCAAAGGAATGCATCCTCTAGGAAAGGTGTTATTCTAGAGGTCTATGACCTCTAGGTTCATGGATTCAGCTAGGAAATTTATTTGGGAGTCGGTAAATTATTTTCCATTCTCCATGAACCTAATGATTTGGTCATCATCTTCAAAAAATTGTCAATGCACCAAATTATTCGAGATAGAAGGTCTAAAAAAGACTTCCATTTTGCACAGGTCTCGAAGTCAACCATCACAAGGCTGTAAGGTGGAGGCTGAAACAACCAAGGCGTTTTCCACATGGTTTTAATCTCAATGAATGGCTTCGATTGAAACTATCTTAAAGGATTTTGAAATGGATTGTGCAAGGTCCCAATACCTCTTTAGCTTCTCATTTTTGGTTGCAAATTTATAGAACACTTGTGATACTATAAGGTCTGAGTCCCCTTTCACCCTCAAGTACGTGACACCTTTGTCAATTTCCAAGTTGAGACCTAGGATCAATGCTTCGTATTCAACGATATTGTTTGTGCAGTGGTATTATAGTCTATAAGATTAGTAGAATGTCTCATGGGAAGGAGTTTTCAAGACAATCCCAACACCTGATCTAGTCTCATGGGAAGGGTAAGAGTTGAAGGTAACGTTTAGATCCTTGATAATTCCATTTGCAAAACCCCCTTGGGAATTTGGTTGTGAGAGGATGAAACCTAATTGATGCATGAATTCCTTAGTCATAATGTTGGTTGTAGCATTCAGGTGAAAAACACAATTGTGGAGGGAGTCATTAACTTGGAGAGTGACGTAAAAATGTGTGACCTCACCGTATTTTGATTAAATGTTTTCTATCTGGTGGACAAAAAGAGGAACTAGGTCATCTTTATAAATTTGTGGTAGGGAAGCTTCAATCTCTTCACTCTTGTGTGGAAAAATGTCCTGAAAGTTTTATACTTATGTGAGAGGTTCCCAAAGAGGAACATCTTGTACGTTGGTATGAGAAGTGCTCCATTTCCGCTTGAGAGCCATGGGTCTCACTTCAAGGATTTCTGGAAGGTTAAGTTCAGTCTCTGTAGTATTTTCATCACTAGATCCCTAAGGGTTGTTATTGTGCGAGAGGTTAACTTGATGGATGTAGTCTTCGAACTCAAGGTTATTCTCAATTTGGTAAGTGAAATAATGTGCTTCTTCTAAGGTTGAGGGTGACTTATCCTTGAGGGTAAACTACAAGATTCCTTCCAATGATTTCAAGTAGTGTTGGAGGATGGCTTCCTCTAGGTTTAGGTTGGGTCAAAGTTTCTTAAGGAGAATATTGAATCTATAATTGAAGTCCCTAATGTTTTCATTGGACCTTTTGCAAATATCAACTATCAATGTATTGACAGTACAAGGATTGTGCGTTTTCTTGATTACACCATCTTATTTTAAAGGCTCTTTCTAATTCTTCTGGAGTTTTTATGCTTCCTTTTGGGTAAGACTCAATCGAGGTTTTGGCTTCCCCAATGAGAGAGATTGCAAAAATCCTCATAAAAACATCAGGGTGCTCTTTGTTGGTTTGATGAAACTCAAAACTTTCACAAAACTGGGTCCAATGTGAGTTACCGAAGGGTACTCCTTTTCCTAAGAAACTTCGTATCCATGATTCGAGCCCTTTGGGTAGGTCATTTAATCCCCCTTGGATGTTATCTAGGTCAAAAGAACCAAATATCTTTTGGGGAGACCATCTGGGAGAACTCACAGAAGTAAGAGGGTTTGTAGGGGTAGTGGAAACCAAGACAAAAAGGGGTAAGTACTGATGCCCGCTATGGGTCGTCATTTGTGGAGTCGCTAGATAATTTTCTTGAAATTATCAAAAGAAACAGGAAAAAACCCTAAGTGGAGTCGTCAGGTAAGCTTGTAAGATAAAGACTCTAGAGGCAAGGCTTACCGAAAAGTGTCATCTTGAGGAGAATTGACTTAGGGTTCCTCGGCAACAACACCAAAATGTTATCGCATAGTTTGTATTTAAGGTAAAATACGGATGAAAGGAGGGAAAAATGGCGTAACTGAGACTATCCCACCACTGTCACCTCAATGGGATAACTCTTTTTGTCACTAGGGGAGATGTCCCCGGTGACCTAGGGTTTTGAGAAGGAAAAGGCTTGAAAGGCTAAGTATAATAGTCCCCCTCACAAGTCACCACCGATTCGAAAGTCTGGCTTAATAGCCAATAAAGAATAAAGATAACCGAAAACAGTAACCAAGAAGTGTACCTGCCCGAGACAAAGAAACAAAGAAATTGTACATGTGCAAGCTCACATGTTGGTTGGTAATTCATATAATCAATGACTTTCCGATAATAAAGCAATCGATAAAAAATATTATTTTTGAAGCAAATTAAAGTTGTACAATGGAAATTATTACAATATCACTTCACAATAAATGCTAAAGAAACATTGGCATTCAATGTAACAATATCAACACTTTAGAAACAATGCTTTAACCAATCATTCAATTGCTCTAGAAGTAAAACGAGTGCTGCAAAAAGGTGTTTATATAATAAGAAGGTGACGACAACAATAGGGTTAGTAGGATTAGTCTAGGCTACAGTTAGTGAGAGTCAGAATTTGTTCAAAGTTTAGGAGTTTGTTTGTGATCAAGCTACTCAATGAAAGAGGTCTTAGACGAGTGCACTACTAGGGCATATGGAGTCAAACGAGGCTGCAAAGGTTGAAGGACTAAATAATAATGAAATACCAAAGACAAGAGGGTTAAATGTTGAGGTGTTGCTATAGCAAAGCCTCAACAATGAAACCCTAGGGGAGAAAGGCTCACTAAGGTGTAGAAACCATAGGCCTTAGTGCTTACTCCTCCTTCTTTGGCTTATTGGCAAGATGAAATTGTCTATCTTAAGAAAGGATTTATAGGGCTAAAGACAAGAGATTTAGAAGGTGAAGTGTTGCTAAGGCAAGGATTCATCAAACAAACCCTAGGGGAAAATGGCTCATCAAGGTGTTGCAGAAATTAATAAGTGTTGCAGAAATTAATAAGTGTTGCAGAAATTTACTTACATAAACCATGCATTCAAGTAGAAAAACCCTAGTTGTAAAACTTCCACTAAGAAGAAATGCCAAAATAGTCCAAAAATGTCTTCCTTCAACAAATGCACCTCACAATTTCAGCCAAAACCCTAAGATAGGGCGTAAATTTTAGACCTCACTAATGAGTGAGTGAAAGATCATGAAAAAATGAGAGTAAAAACCCTCAATTTATATAGTAGCAATGACCTCAATTAAATTTTAGGTCATTAAAAGGCCAAGAAGGCCAAAATACCAAATAATATTGTTTTACATTAAAATGTTATAAAATAAACCCTAATAAAGAAAAATAAATATGTCATGCCCCTTCTAGGGTGACGTTAGCCCTTTCTAGGGAAAATGCAACCTTCTAGAGAAAAATGTTATCCCTCCCTGGGATTCTCCAACCTGCCACACATGAAAAACTTCCCTGTCTGTCTACCAAAACGCCCATGAAGAATGGATGACATCATGAACCTCCTCGGTGACATCCTAGGCCTTCCAAGGACAACGTTCCAATGAAGATGTCACAAACCCCCTAGCTACAGATCTACTCAACTGCCTCTGGTGCATCCTTCTGCTCTTCCCTGGTGAAAACACTCAGCCCTGTCTATGCCCCCTGTTGGGGTCTCAACATCCATCAGGTGGGCTCTTCAACCACATGGAGGTCCAAACTAATCATTTCCCCATGTGTACCTGTCCAATGTGGTACCTTCCCATCGGGCATGATCCTGCACATCAACATATACGCCCTCCATGGCCTCATAAGTCATAGGGATCATAGAAATTTCAATCACATATAATCATAAATATTATTAAACATGTGCATAAAACCCCTTTACCCTAGTCAAGTGATCAAAGACATTATACAAGTCTGCAATGCAAGTTTGGAGGAAGTGACAGGGCGTCCTATTGGGTTAGTGTCCACTGGAAGCGGGATTTTTCTAGAAAGGATTAAATCCAATTCATGTAAGTGGGTGAGGTGGATGGGGATGCCTGGGAAAAGGGTATGGTGATAGAAGGGATGGCTTACCGATGGGTGGCTATGTAGAGGGTGAGATGCACCTGTCATGGATGAAAATGTCTCCAAGCCCATTCATTCCTTTTATCTTATTCTTTCTCTTTCAAGAAGCTAGTCAGGGGACACTGCCCTGGCTTGGTGACCAGTGGTGGCAATGTTAGCCACAAGCATTTCATGAAAATGAGAAGGTTGGCTCGTGATGAGACCCCCTTTCTCTTGGCTATTCCACCAAGATCCACTACTCTGGTGTGGTGACCACATGCTGGTAGTGTCGTACTGCTAGATAATCATGGATCTAATAGGATGGATCATGAGGAGACCCCTGATCCTCTAGTTGGGTCTTGTCTTATTATTTTTTATCTTTTTATTGATTTTTTCTTTCAAGAAGCTAGTCAGGGGACATTGCCCTGGCTTGGTGACCAGTGGTGGCAATGTTAGCCGTAAACATTTCACGAAAATGAGAAGGTTGGCTCGCAATGAGACCCCCTTTCTCTTGGCTATGCCACCAAGATCCACTACCTTGGCGTGGTGACCATATGTTGGTAGTGTCATACCGCTAGATTCTCATGGACCTAATAGGTTGGCTCATGATGAGACCCCCTATCCCTCAACTAGGTATTGTTTTATTATCTTTATGGGTCCCTTTGTTTCTTACTGAGAAGATTTTTATTGCTTTCTTGGGGATCCCTGGGTGAAGCATCTCAAGGTTTTATTCTTAGGATTTTATTGTCAGCTTCTTTTACCCTCGAGGACCTTTAGCCCATTCTTCCCACAAGGTAGGGTACAACCCATAACCAATTGGCCAACCCTATGCCCAGACTAGTGTAATGGGATGGAAGAGTGGGAAATAATATGGAAAATGGTATGTATGATAGGAACAAACGATGACTTTTCAGAAATCCCCCCAGTGGTAACTCAAAACCTATGGGAACAAGCTTCCTAGGGCATCTTATCATTCCCCCCAGACATGGTCATGTGTACAAGTATAAGATCCAGGAACCCGTTAGAAACAAAGGAATTAAATGCACATATTCAAAGGTTTTGAGGATCAGAGTGACACATACCATGATACCCAGACTCGTTACCTCATGGAGAAAGAACCATCTCTGATACAGGACCAAGCCGAAGGTGATGGGTGTTGTTGTTGCTGCTGACAAAGTGGAGGCGCTGAAAGGGAGAAAATATGGGCCCTCTAGGGCCATGCTCAAGTTGATCTGACTCTCGGTACTCCATGTATAGGACCTGTAGGCCTCGATACATAATATCTCTAGTTGTCCCTAAAAGTAGGGGATAATAGGCCCCATTAGAGAGTTTCAATTTTTCCTAGACCTAATGTCTCACTGGTTGTTTTATAAACCAAGTTTAAGTCACCTTCACTAATGGTGTGAGGGAATACCTAATGGTCATAGTGGGATTTGGAGTGTTTTTTCATGGCTTCATTATTTTGTAACGAACTATGATGATACTTATTAATTTTCTCTATTGTGACTATTTTTTTTTTCTAAATATGGAATTATGTTAGGAAGGAGCTCAATGTCCAAATAGAGGATTGGTATCTTTTATTTAATGGGTAGAATTATGGTGACCAAATTTCTTCATCTATAGATAGGTAATTAAGATGTCACCATACCATGGATCATCTTATTAGATGGAAACAATATGTCCATTGGGGAAGTTGGCATTTAGAAGTGGGTTTAATGTGCAAGATGAGAGATTGGTGATAAAATCAGACAGATAATGATTTTTTTTCTATTTGGGGTTACAAATTCTAAATCAAATTCCTAGAGGATAATGATCCAATGAGTGAACTAATTGTTGATAAGTCATCGACTTGAGATATACTACATAGGGTTATAATTTTCTATGACTCTTTTTCATAGATTGAAATGAAATAAAATAAGGTGTACCTGCTCATGTACTTGACCCCGCTTATAACTGACATGTGGATGTGGAAAACATTGAAATTATTTCAATTTGTGCTTCTATGGACTGAAATTTAACATGGTTAGACTAGATGCATGCAATGACGGTATGGTAGGGTTTCCAAACTCAAATATTTTTAAAAATGTTTATGTATGCATTGAAATTTAACATGGATATATTGTTTGCATGCCTTCATGACATGGGAGGGTTTCCAAACTCAAATATTACTCACACACCCACTCTTTATATTCATCATTTGTGTTGTTCAAAAACAACATCATGCCAATTAGGCCCATGATTTTTGTCGTGGCAAGAAGAAGGTGATAAATTAGATAATTTTTTATTTAAATAATGATTTCATACTAATATTCTTTATGGAGAAAAAGAGTACTTAGATGGGAGTAAAAAAAAAAGACTAGAAATCACTGATACTGAAGCTTGTGCGATTAATCAAGTACTTCTTTATCAACATTATTGAATTCTATTGTAGTACTAGATGCGGGGACATGAGTCTTGGTCGAATTTTAACTCAAACAACACCTAAAAGACATTGTACTAGGGCTAGAGTACATGATAGGAAACATTGACCTGTGAATGGGGCCAACATTGAAATTATTTCACAATGTTTATGTATGCACCGAAATTTGACATGAATAGACCATTCACATGCCTTCATGATATGGGAGGGTTTCCAGACTCAAATATCACTCACACACCTACTCTATATATCAACCCATCTCATCCTCATTTAGTTTTAATTTTCTTGGTTGAATTTTATAGGAAACAATGTTGGATCATGTTTTCATTGATGTCAAAGGATTGATGTCAAAGGGTTTATGTAAAAGGAACAATGTCTTGTCATAGTATACTGATGAAGTATGTATTTTTATTGTTGTAAATGAATGGATGTCAAGTGAAGTCATTGATAAATGAAGTCATGAATAAATGAAGATTGATCAATGTGTTGTAATTGATATATGATGCATAAATGATGTCATGGATATATGAAGATGGATCGATGTGTTTTCATTGATATATGATGCATAGATGGATGGATGCATCAATGTATTGATCGTTGGATCATGTGGTCATGCATAGAATCAATGATAAAGGGACAATGTCATAGGGATGTATTGTCATAGGTTATTCTAGTTGGATTAATGTAAATATGACTCATTATTTTCTTGTCATGGTTTATAGGAAGTACAAATGCATGAACTAAAAAGTGGTCCCCTTATGGTGAAATCCCTCACAGGAAGACACTTTGCAGTTGAGTTATCCTATAAGTATGGTTAGAGAACCCATGCTTAATTGTGGAACAATGAGATGAAGATCAGCTAATTTGTCAGTGAAACTGTTCTAGATAGATAGTGTTTGTCATGCCATTTCTAGTGGTATGTGGAACATCACATAACTCCTCACAGCTAGAGAGTTATGGCCATGTGAAGTTGGAGAACCCTCATGAGTCATCTAGAAGCCCCAAAAGGTCAAAGTAGTCAAAGTGTTTACAAAGAAGAAATTATTTAAATAATAAAGTGAAGTGATAAAGTCAAAGAATATTATTTAAATAATAAAGTTAATGGATAACTTTCTAATTATGGAAAGTGGTTATAAGTGGGTTAAACCTAAAATAAGGAAAGTGGATTAAGTGTACAAGTGACCATGTGAACAAAGTGGCTAAGTGGACAAGTTGGATAAAGGTGTCTATGTGGAAAAATGGTTATGTGGATAAATTGGATATGTGGACAAAGTGTCCTAGTGGATGCTTCTAAGGAAGCTACTTGGAGAGTATAAATAAGAGGCAAGGGTCTCTTGTAAAGATATCTCTCTTGAGCATATATTGAAGATTTATTCTGAGTAAGAGAGTGATTGCAAGTTTTCATGGATGCATCAAAGGTTCCATAAGTATGATATATTGACGATGAAAGTTTCAAAATTTTAGAAACCCTGGTTTCTGAAGGAGCACGCATGCTGCAATGAGCCATAGCGCGTACATACATGGGCTATAGTGAGGTAGGACGCGTACACACACGGGCTGAAGGAGATAAGAGCGTGTACATTTGAAGAAAATCATGGAGACTTGAGTGTGAGTTGGTGCCAGGTTCCTGAAGGCTGAAGAAATTTCCAAATCTGCATTCTATGGGCTCAGATCTACCATAGAAGTTTTGTACTGATATGGTTTCCATAGTATACTGGTTACTTATACATGATTGTGTAACATTCATATTGTATGGTTGAGGAGAATGAGTAAGTTTTTGGAGAGTATAGATGTGTTTTGATTGGTTATGGTACAGATTGGACAGTGAAGGGCAAAAGTGGATGTGACAAAGGATGCATAAGATCTGAGTTTTCATGGAGAGAGAAAAACCTGATTATTAAGGAGGCACACAAAGGCTTCTATGAGCTAGATCACATACATACGTAGGCTGCACTATTGGTAGGGCACGCACATATGCATGATGCACTACTGACAAGTCACGTACCTATTGACAGATTGGTATCTATTGAGGATTGAATCCTTTTCTGAGTTGGTGTTGAGTTGTGTAAGTTGAGTCTTGCATTGCATAGTTGGTTCTCTTGTGGAGTTGATACTCTATTCAGTTGTTACTGGTAAACCCAAGGATTGTAGTCCATAATAAAAGGAAAATTGTACATACATATTTTTTTCTTTATGTTCTTTGTGGTGATGACTTATTTATGATATATATTGTTGTTATCTTTTGCTGATATATGTTCACACAACTGGTTATAAATGTCAGTAATAAGTGATGAGTAAATGGTG
>JASDQU010172599.1:3030-20900 GCA_032191745.1 Picea mariana
AAGTGTTATATTGGAAAGATCCCCTAGGGGTGCGTTTAAAATGCATAAGTCCACCAGAGGCCGAGATGATCGTGGCTGAATTTCACAGCAGCCTGTGTGGAGGGCACCATTTCTGGAGAGCCAAAGCCCACAAAATCCTCAGGGCTAGATACTATTGGCCTACCGTGTTCACTGATGTCTGCAAAAGGGTCAGAGCCTGCATCAAATGTCAAAAATTTGCAGGGAAGCAGTAGCTTAGGTCTCTGCTGTTAAATCCGATGGTGGTTTCAGGGCCTTTCCAGCAATGGGGCCTAGATTTCATTGGAGAAATTCACCCTGCCTCCAGTGGGCAGCACAGGTGGATCCTGACTGCTACAGATTTCTTTACCAAGTGGATTGAAGCTATTCCCACCAGGAGTGCTTCCCACAAGGTAATCATTAGATTCTTGGAGGATCTCATCAGAAGGTTCGGCTGCCCAAATAAGATTGTCACTGATAATGCAGCCTCTTTCAGGTCTGAACCACTAGCCAAGTTCTGTGAATAGTTCGGGATCAAATTGATTCACTCCACCCTATATTATCCACAGGGCAACGTTCTAGCAGAATCCTCCAACAAAAGCCTGATAAGGATCATCAAAAGGTTGTTGGAAGACAACAAAAGGGCTTGGATTTCAAAGTTGAAATTCACCCTATGGGTTGATCGGGTGACTAGAAAGAGAGCTACAGGTCTCTCCCCTTTCCAATTAGTCTAAGGGGCCGAAGCCATCTTCCCTTCTCAGCTGGCCATTCCCGTAGAGAAATTCTTCCAGGATTATCAGGAGGAGCCCAATGATATGATCAGAAGGATTCATCAGCTAGTAGAGGTCCAACAGGCTAGGGAGTAGACAGTGGACAGGATTCAGGACCATCAACAAAAGATTAAGCAGGTCTTTGATAAGAAGGCCAAGAGGGAGCGGTTCCAGATAGGAGACTTGGTGCTGAAATGGGATGCTCCTAAACAAGATAAGGGAAAACACAACAAATTTGAAGCCCTGTGGATCGGGCCTTTCAGAATCTCCAAGATTTTCTCGAATAATACATACAGGTTGCGAGATTTGGAAGGTGAAGAAGTTTTCAGCAGCCCAGTGAATGGGCATTTCCTAAAGAAATGTTTTGTTTGAGTCTCAGATGGATCCTTTGTTTGTAAATATTGTCCTTTTTTATTCTTAGTTCGTTTCCGTTTTTATTTTTGCAGCTTAATAATGACTTCATAACCCAATAGCGAGGCAATGGAACTGCAAAATGAGTCCTTATAGCATCATTGGGATGACTCTATCCCCCATGGACCCTAATGTTAGCAACAATTGTGGTATCGGGGAACAAAGGTACGCGGGTCTGCAGGATTGCGTGATAAGTGCCCAAGCGTAGCACACAGAAGAAATCTGTTTGGGGCCCGAGTCAAGCAAGCGAGCCTGATCATGGACATGAGAAGCAGTGAAAGAGATCTATACCGTCCATCTGGGAAGGGACGCGTGGCAGGAGATTGGCGTCATCAGGAAAGTCCCGACAGGGAAGCGCCCATCGGGGAACTTGAAGCCATCCGGATATCGGGGATCTTGGGGACGAGTGATTCGTGCACTTCAAAAGTGAGAACCACGAAACCCCGATGGAGAGTATGTTCAAAGGCATATGGTAGTGGTCACTTGGACCAGGGCCTAGTCAAAGGGCTAGCACGGAAGGCGCATCGGCAATCGGAAAATTTTGAGTCCCATGGATGAAAACATTGTGTCATCGTGAACGCCGAAACTCCGATGGAGGGTTTGGCTACGGTCACAGGAAGACAAGTCATATGGATCGTGTTCTAGCCAGTAGGGGCTAGCTCATAGAGGTGGAGCCCATCGCATATCAGGTATCGAATTTCAGGAAGCTGGCACCCCTTATTTCTTGCACTTTGAAACTCTGAACCCCGAATTTCTGATAGCGCCCAGAATCGGGCTCACGGATTTGGCACTTGGTCATCGAGAAGGAGGCCTGGGGGAGGGGAGTTTATGCTTGTCATTCTGCCTCCTAGACCCCGATGACACGTATCCTCTATTCCATCATCTTGCACTTCTAGCCACCTCTGCCTTAGCTTATTGCCCTCCACCTTGTTCAATAACCGAATATCCTCTGTTGTCCCCATGTCATCTTCTTGTGCCACATCGCATATACACCTTTAGCTCCTGAGAGCATACCCAGTATCCTATCTGTCATGCCCATGACCTTAGCATTGTCAGCTTCGTCCACATTGGCCAGCTGAGTTCCCCTGCAGAAATCCAGTAAAGCAGTAGACAACCAAAGGTAGGCTACCACATCTCCCAAATGAATATTTGACCAGAGTCTCTCAGGACCCGATGAATCAGTTAATGCAAATGAGGAAGGTGGGCGATACATCATCTCCTTCCTTAAATAGAAGGTCAGAATGGAGCGTGCACAAAGATAGGCTGTTAGTTCATCCTGACAAAGATCGCGTCTGACAGATGACTGCATGGGCATTCTGCCCAACGTCTGCATGCGTAGCCTAACAGAGAAGATCTTCAATGACAAGTATTGAATTCATGATATGATCGTGCCTTCAGCGCCAGAGTCAGTTCCAAGTATATGTAGGCATTTCTTCCATTTTTGTAAAGGATTGATGGTTGAGCAGAGCTTCCGG
This sequence comes from Picea mariana, assembly GCA_032191745.1. Lineage (NCBI taxonomy): Eukaryota > Viridiplantae > Streptophyta > Pinopsida > Pinales > Pinaceae > Picea > Picea mariana. The sequence continues at coordinate 5,684 of JASDQU010172599.1, forward strand.
TTGTAAAACTTTAATGAAGCACTGTTTTATGGTTATTTCTAGACTTTTGAGACTTCTTGTCTGATGAATGCCAGTTTCTTTATGTCTTTGTTACACTATGTTAGAGCAGCTTGGAATTGGAAGATCCAGTCGAGTTGTAGCTATTATAGGATGGTGTTGTAATGGATCACTGTAATGGTTACGGAGTCTCTAATCGGTTCCTATGATTTTCCCAGCACTAAATGACTTGGAATTGGAGGATCCAGTCAAGTATTCTATTCAGTTTCTTGAAGCCCTGAACCAGGAGGATCCTTTGTTCAGAGTTTTTCCCCTACGAACCGCTGCAAGCCTATTGCCCAGAGCTGTTTGTTCACCTTTCTCACTAAGTCTTCCACCTGCTCATCTTTTAATCAACCCACTGGCTGAAGTTAGGATTCCAGACCTCCCTTGTTCTTTATGTACCAGATCCAGTCCCCGAGTTAGAGTGATATCTCCTCGAGTCTCTACCCATTTGATCGCCCATTTATCAAATCGTGACATTGAACCAATGGGCATTGGGCTCTGCTCCTACAAGCAATCCAGGAGTGACTTCCAGTGCTAACACTTTGAACGAAGTTAATGTATACGAGGAACACTCATTGGAATTGTACATCATGGATGTTTTGAGTGCAAGATGTATATCACGAAATAATAAATAGTCAAGTTCATACACGAAATAATAAATAGTCAAGTTCATAAGCCCCAACCCGACAACCACAAACATAAAATTGGCTAAGTATGGAAAGGAACAATGATCGGTTGGATTCGTCATCTGAGGATATAGATGGATATGAAGACATGTCAACCCTCCAACCCTGGAACCGGATATCATAGAAAGGCGACTAAGTATATATCCAGAAAGCGATAACGTATGGAAAGAAGAAAATGAGAATTCGTATGCACCAACACGGCAACCGCGGCCATAAAATTGACTAAGTATGGAAAGGAACAATGGTCAGTCTGATTCGTCATGTCAGGATATACATGGACATGAAGATATGTCATCCCGCCAACCTTGCAACCCGCGATCATAGAAATAAGACTAAGTATATAACCAAAAAGTGATAATGGACGGGAAAAAGAAAAAGGGAAAAGGGCTAAGTATCTGATAGTCAAAATCCATTTTTTTTGTTTATTAATGCCAATGTTTTTGAACCCCTGTTGGGATGTCACTAGTAAAATCATAAACTACAAATCACGAAAGTTCTTTGGTTGCAAGATGTATATGATGGAACATGGGACATAGGTGTTGGATACCATGAACCTAAGGCCTGGTGGCTAGATAATTGGCTAAGTATTGGCCAAGTGAAAGTTTTGATATTTATTTCAATAGTATTCATACTAATATGTATTAATGGAGAAAGTTTTGATATTTATTTGAATAGTATTCATACTAATATATAGTCATGGATTATTTCTGTTTCAAATGAAAATCATCTCCCAATTTGTAGGATTCTCTTCAGTTCACAAATTTCGTTGAAACCACGAAAGTTTTGACTGCAATATGTATATAACACAACAAGAAGCATCAGAGTTCGAAAGCACCAACCTGACAACTGTGGTCATAAGATTGGCTAAGTAAGAAAAGGAACAACAGTCGGATTCATCATGTGAGGATATAGATGGATATGAAGATATGTTAGCTGGCCAACCATGGAACCCGCGATGATAGAAAAGTGACTAACTATATAACCAGAAAGAGATAATAGACAGGAAGAAGAAAAGGGGAAAAGGGTGGGGGAAAGGGCTAAGTATCCCAGAGAAGAAAATCGATTGTTCCTTTATTAATGCCAATATTTTTGAACCCCCAATGAGTTATCACTAGTTAAAGCATAAATTGCAGATCACGAAAGTTCTTTGGTTGCAAGATGTATATGATGGAACAGGGGACATAGTTGTTTCGAACCCCTGGTGAGTTATCACTAGTTAAATCATAAGTTGTAGATCATGAAAGTTCTTTGGCTGCAAGATGTATATGACGGAACATGGGACATAGTTGTTGGATATCGAAAACCCGGGGCCCGGTTGCCAGAAGGTGAGTTATCATTAGTTAAAGCATAAATTGAATATCACAGAAGCGCTTTGGCTGCAAGATGTATATGATGGAACATAGAACATAGTTGTTGAATACCGCAAACTCGGGACCTGGTGGCCAGACAATTGGCTAAGTTTTGGCTAAGAGGAAGTTTTTATATTTATTCCAATAGTACTCATATTAGTATATATGTATAGATATTATGAAATAGAAGAAGCTGCAATATATTCAAGATATTGAACAGGAACATGGCATCAACACTTGAGTTTCTTAACAAAGATCATTCTTTTCAGCTATTCAATATAAACCCAATTTATTTTTCCATGTCTCTTAATGTTATTTTCTGTCTTTCCAATTGACAAATAAACCTAGTTTATTTTCTCGATCACTCTTAACGTTATTTTCTATCTTTTCACTCTTAAACTTATTTTTTATCTTTTCAATTAATATCAACATTATTTACAATCTCTCTTAACATTATTTTCGGTTTTTAATGAACAATATATATTAACCACAACCATTTTTAATTTGATATTAACATTATTTAATTAATGATGAACCATTTTTATAACTTAGTCCTATTAAGTTCATGAATGATTTGAAAATATTATTAATAGTTATTATTAAAAGGACAATATTACCACCAATCATAGCAAATATTGTACAATGCATAGGAATAAATTTACACTTCATAAATCTCAAATCTACAAGGGGCAAACAAACTCTGCACAAAGCAGTTGCAAAGGCCGTGCAGTGAAATTTTTCATCGTGGAACTCTGAGGACTTATTGCACAGTACACTAACTATTCTATAGACTGCGCGTTGTGATGATAAGACTTAATAAAACAATTTCTTGACAGTGTATTATTCTCAACACATAAACTCACAGATAATGCAGATTCAACAACTTGTAAACTTACTTAATCTTGTGCAAAAACATAGACAAGATATTTCACGGTGTTTCAAGAACTCAGAAATATTGATAACACACAAATACTTAGTATATTACAAATCTTGAATACTATGCATGGTTACATAGTATAAAACTATGTCGAGCTTCGGTTCTGACAACTTCTGTAGAATTACAAAACATAGAGCTTGTGCTCTCAGACTTCTTCGATTACCTTCACAACTGCTACTTCTTCTAACTATCAACTAACACTCTTTGTCTATCTATTTTTTTTTTGTGTCTATTGATTCGTTACAGACTCATAATTATATAGACTAAGAATGAAGCTTCCTATAGAAGTAAACCAACTCAAACATTTCAGAAGACAATAAAAGTGAGTGACTACATCTGATTTACAGAGCTCGAGAAAGATAAAATATCGACTCATTTTATAGCGCTCTTGTTAACACTTCTTCTTGTCGTGTCAGACTGTAAAACACTAATGTTTTTTGTGATAGACAGGGTCAGCGTAAGTGTAAATCTCATGACTTATAATTAATATTTCCAAAAATCCCCCTTAATTATAAGTAGGTGAGATTACAAAATACAAAATTTTAAATCAAAAAATTGAATTGACATGACCTGTCAAGTATTTGTGACTCCGCCAACTCCTAAACAACTGCGTAGTTCCTGAAATGCATCTGTTGTCAAAGCTTTTGTAAATATATCTGCAATTTGTTCTTTAGACTTGCAAAACCCTAAACAAATTTCTTTGTTATTCAACAATTCTCTGATAAAATGATACATTTTATCAATGTGCTTGGTTTTCTTGTGAAACACATGATTCTTGAACAATGTGATGGCAAAATTGTTGTCAAAAAATACTGTAGTTGGTTCTTGTTGTTCCTACATCAAATCCTTTAACATTCTTCTCATCCAAACAGTTTGACAAGTTGCGCTTGTAGCTATGACGTACTCATCGTCAGCTGAAGAAAGAGTCACAATGGGTTGCTTCCTTGATTCCCATGACACTATTTGTGTTCCAAAACAAAATGTGTACCTAGAGGTATTTTTCCTATCATTTATGTTGCCTCCACAATCATTGTCAGTGTATCCAATAAATCTGAAATCTTATGAAGTAGAATACATAATGCCAAAATCATTTGTTCCATTCACATATCTCATAATTATTTTTCATGCCCTCCATTGGGATTCTTTTAGATTTTTCATGAAACTTGAAATCATGCTCACTCCATACATAATATCGGGTCTTGTTTTTGTCAGATACATAAGGCTTCCTACCAACCTTTTAAACAGAGTTGGATCCACTTTAGATCCTTCATCTTCCTTGCTTAACTTCAATCCTATTATGACAGGTGTCGAGGTTGCCTTGGAATTTATCTTGTTGAATCTTTTCAAAATTCCATGCACATATTTAGATTGTGAAATAAATATACCATCTTTGGACTGGTGAACTTTAATACCCAAAAAATATCTCATAAGCTCCAAATCAGTCATTTCAAATTCATCCTTCATGACTCACTCCAATTCTTTTATGCCAAAATCACCTATAAAAATAAAATCATCCACATATAAGAAAACAATCAACAGATTACCTTGTTGATTGGATTTGATGTACAAAGTTGGCTCACTATCACTTCCTTGAAATCCATTCTGAGTGAGATAGGAATCTATGCGACTGTACCAAGCTCTGGGATCTTGTTTTAATTCATACAGTGCCTTCTTCAATATCTATACTTTTTTTTCTTATCCTAGAATATCATAGCCTTATGTTTGTTCCACATACACTTCTTCTTCTAAATTTCCATTCAAAAATGTCGAATTCACATCCATTTGATAAACATGCCATTTATTCTACATAGCAATGGCCAACACAGTTCTTATTGTGTCCATGCGTGCCACTGGCACAAATGTTTCAATGAAATCTATTCCAGGTTGTTGTGTAAAACCCCTTGCACCTAACCTTGCTTGGTTTTATAAATCCACCTTACACTTATCACATCCTTGTCCTCAGTTACCTATACCAATTTCCATGTCTAATTGTTCTCTATGCATTTAATTTCTTCATCCATTACTTGTGCCCATACAACATCTTTGACAAATTCTTCAAAAGTGAATGGATCATCTATTTGTGAAAATGGAGCAAAGAGTGAAAATGAATTTGTTGTATCAACATTATATATGTCGTGCATAATTCTTATCTTCCTTGGTACCCGACTTGCTAATGTTGGATTTGGAGATGTAGAACTACTCGAACTGGTTGTTGAAGTTGGTTGCACTCTAGGTGTGAACCGCCCACTTGCAGATCTCACTAGAGTAGTTTGTGTTTCAATTTGTGTTGCAGTTCTAGAAGTGGAAGGAACTGGGCTCTGACTTGTAATTGGTGTTTCAAACACTTCTTCTTCCATGTCATCATGCATGATAACATCAATCATTTGAACTATCATTTCTATGCTTCCATCTCATGCTTCATTCTCCACAAATTGAAGATTGCAACTGATTATGAATTTTTTTGCAATATGATCATACATCTTGTATGATTTTGTATCTTCAGAATACCCCAAAAATATACATTTATGTCCTTTGTTATCTATCTTCTTTCTCAACTCATATTGAGCATGTGCATATGCGACACAACCAAAAAATTTTAAGTGCGCAACATTATACTTCATACATGTCTAGGATTCTTGAGGAAATTTTTTTTTCACACTTTTTGTTAGACATATGTTCATGATGTATACTGTAGTTGCTACTGCCTCAACCCAATACTCATTTCAAAAATGTTTGGCTTCCAACATATTGCACGCCATTTCCATGATGATTCGATTTTGCCTCTCTACGACATCAATCTATTGTTGTGTATACGCATAGTGAATTGATTGTAGATTCCATGAAATTTACAAAAGTTCTGAAAATCTCTTGAAACATATTCACCACCTCCATTAGTTCTTAGAACCTTGATGTAATAACCACTTTGTTTCTCCACAAGTGATTTGAGCTATTGAAAGCAACCAAATGAATTGGATTTTTGTTTTAGAAAATAAATCCACGTTTTTCTTGAGAAATCATTAATAAATGTAAGAAAAGAGATGTTGCCTCCTACAAATGGTGTTTGCATTGGTTCACAACTATCTGAATGTACAATTTCCAGTGTAAATTTTTCTCTATATGAATTTCCAACTGGAAATGACTCTCTATGTTGCTTTCCAAAATTGTAGCCTTCACATATTCTTTCATATTTTTCAATCAATGGAAAACCTTTCACCATATCCTTTGTATGTAGAAGCTTGAGACGTCCAAAGTTTAAATGTTCGAACCTGAAATGCCACATCCAGGAATCATCCTACACTTCAGATTGGAATGTTTCCTACAATTTCGTGCCACTATCTTCTTCCTTCTTGGAACTATGTGCACTACCTTTGGGATAACACACACTTACTTCCTCACTTTCTTCTTTGAATGCAGTGTGAGACTGCGCATCTTTTGCTTCACTGACAACTTACAATGTTTTTGTCTTCATGGATGAATTCAATGTTAATGGAAACATTATGTTGCTTGTCATCTTAATTCTTGCAACAAGATTCTTGCTTCGATATCTATCCAAAATCACACAGTGATTATCTTCCATGTAAATTATGCACCTTTTGGGTAACAACTATCATGTGCTCATCAAATTGTGTTTTAGGCCAGCAACATGATGGTATAGATTTTTGACCCTCTGCTTAGTTAGAATGTTAATACTGCCTTTACCCAAGAAAATGACTTAGATATATGTTCCGAGTGTAACTTTAGTTTGGATTGTCTTATCCAAACTAGAAAATAATTCTAAGTTTCCTGTCATGTGATTACTATAGCCTGAGTGTAAATACCAAATGACACATGGAATTTCTTGAGCAACATTGCATTCAACTAGTGATATTATAGGCATTGCTTCAACGCACACCATAAACATAGGATTGGAGGGAATATTTGTGTTGTTTAACTGATCTTTAATTTGCTTGTTCTCATTATACTATCTCTTTCTGCATTCATATGCATAATGCCAATACTTTTTATAGTAATGGCATTGAATCTTTGATTTATCAGATCCCTGACCACTTAACTAACTCGTATTTTTATTTTGACCTCTACCACCAGTATTTGTAGAATTTCTACTTCGTCGACCTCTAATAGAATTCCTTCCTCTGCCTCTAGAGTTAGCTCTCCCCCTTCCTCTTCCACGACTTATAGATGACTGTGCAGAAAATGTATTTTCTAATGAAATATTTGACCTATTTAATCTATGGTCATGATTAATGAGGGAGGCTTGCAACTCATCTATATTGAACTGACTCAGGTCTTTATTCTATTCCAAATTCACAACAAGAGTATTAAACTTAGGAGGAATACTCATAAGTACCTTCTCAACAACCTTTCTATCCTCTATGGTTTCTCCATGAGACTTAATCCGATTTATCATGCCAATAAGATGGGTGTAGAAGGAATCTTATGTTTTTATATTAATTGTAAAATATCTCATGTTTTTATATTAATAAGTGTAATTTTTTTTTATATAATATAAAAAATGAAAATTGTTAAATTATAATTATATATTAAACAAAATATAATGAATTTTCTCCTTATTTTGTTTCAATTTTATTGATATTATAAAGCTAAATTCAAATAATGCTTTTTTAAATATAATGAATTTTTTGTTTATAGTGTTTCAATTTTATTGATATTATAAAGCTAAATTTAAATAATACTTTTTTTTTTCTATTTTAATGACATTATAAAGCTAAATTCAAATAATGCATTAGAAAACTAAATTCAAAATATTTTTTTAATTTTTTTTCTAAGTTTTATAATAAATCATTTATTTATTTTGCTTAAATAAAATAGTAGTACATTAGGCATGTCTTATGAAAAATCCAAAATTTTATTTTGTTAGTATCTAAAGATTTTAATGTGTCAAGGAAAGAAAAATTTAATTAATGTGATGTGATTTCCTTTAATTCTATTTCACCAACTTCTTTTAAAAGTGGTACCAAATGCCAATATAAGCTAAGAAAAATCAATATTTGAAACAGACAACATTAAAAACTATGACAATCACAAAAAAGCCAAATCAATATTTGAAATAAACAACATTAAAAACTTTGAAAACCACAAAAAATCCCATAGCCACTAAGCAATAAGAGTTCAATTTATTCAGCCAATAATATAGTAGATAAACCAATAATATAGTAGATAAAAAAATTTAAATATTTGAAAAAATAATAAAATCTCAATTATAATGTCAAACTATGGAAAATATATATACAAAATTTATTGATTGTCAAACTATGAAAAATATATATGTAAAATTTATCGATGTCAAACTATGTAAAATATGCAAAATTTATTGATCAATTAATAAACTAATTGACATTCAAACATGAATCCAATGCTATATACCATACCAAACTGTAGGTATAATAATAAGAATAACGTGCTAATTATAGTTCATCAAAGAGAAAATAAATTTAGGTATAGTTTTTTTAAGCACCAATGAGTGAGCTGATATATAGAATGATTTAGGTTAAATAGATTGAGAGTCTTTAAAACGTTTATGACAAAGTATTAAGAAGATGGAATAGATTTTCTCTTACCTATTGAAAAAATTTATCATAATTCAATATGTAAATTACTAGTGGGAATGGTTATCATTATTTGTTATTGAAAAAATTTATCATAATTCAATATGTATTAGTAATGGAAACTGTTATCATTAATTATTATTTGTAAATATTCACTAACTAAGAAAAATTATATCACCTAAAATAATTAACAATCCTTAAACATAAAATAACTTATTATAATTAAAAATATTTTTATTCAAAATTTAAATAATACATCTATAAATAAGATTTAATTTATTTAAAAAATTAATAACATTTTTTCCCACACATAGAAAAAATCCTTTTATTATCTATTCAATTAATTTTCCTTAAAACATTTCCCACACATACCTGACCATGCTATGGCATGAGAGGATGGGACACATTGGAGAAAAGGGACTTCGAGCTATCCATAACAAACGTATGGTTTGATATTTTTGTGAATGTAATTTAGAATTTGAATTTTATGAACATTGTGTATATGGAAAACAAATTCGGGTGAGGTTCCCATCTGGAGCGACAAGGGAAAGGGGATTCTAGACTTGGTTCATAGTTATGTGTTTGGCCCTGTTTCAGTGCCTTCACATGGTGGATCCCTATATTTTCTCCTTCATAGATGATTTTTCCAAGAAGAAATGGATATATTTCCTGAGGAAGAAATAAGAGGTTTTCGAGAAATTCAAAGAGTTTAAGTCTCTTATAGAAAACCCGATAGATAAGAAGATCAAGGTGTTGAGAACTGATAATGACGGTGGCTTCTGTGGAAAGGAATTTTATAAGCTCTGCAAGAAGACTGGCATAGCATGCCAAAACACCACACCATATACCCCACACCAAAATGGAGTTTCTGAGAGAATGAACAGAACGTTGATGGAAAAGGCAAGGAGCATACTCATTGGTTTGGGCTTCCATAATAATTATGGGTAGAAGCAGTAAACATTGCAAAATATATGATAAATATGTCTCCTTCATCAACGCTAGTCGACATGAATCCACATGAGGTGTGGTCTGGTAAGAATTCTTCAATCTCACATCTCAAAGTATTTGGTTGTGATGCATTTGTGCATGTTCCCAAGGAAAAATTGAGCAAGATGGAAAAGAAGGGTCAAATGTATTTTCATTAGATACAACGAACGAATAAAAGGGTATAATCTTTGGAATATTGCATCAAGGAAAATAGTGTACAGTCGAGATGTGGTCTTCCTAGAAGTTGGAAGGAAGTCCGAGTCTGAAATGATGTTTCAAATAAAGAATGATCCAGAGAAGGTGTGGTTTGAATTGAAGAATGAAGAAGATGATTAAGATGAGTCGACTAAATCATATGAAGAGGTGGAGAAATTGATCTCAGTTGTAAGGAGGTCAAAATGAGTAATAAAACCAGTGGAAAGATATATTTCGCCTGACTTTCGTTCCACATTTGTGTTAACTTCCACCGATGAAGAGCCCAAGTCTATCAGGGAGGAATTCAACTCAACAGAGGGTAAAATCCAGAAGGATGGTGTGGTCGAAGCAATGTAATCCTTGCATAATAATGAGACATGGGATTTAGTCGAATTACCTAGTGGAAGAAATCCCATTGGTAGAAAGTGGGTATTCAAGAAGAAGATGAATGCAGTAGGTCAAGTTGAAAAAATTGAAGCTTGACTAGTAGCTAAAGGATATTCCCAAGTCAAAGGAGTTGATTTTGTTCATATTTTTTCCCCTTTTGCAAAATTAACTTCCATTAGAGTGCTATTGTCTATGGCTGCAACATTCGATATGGAAATAGAGCATATGGATATGAAGACAATGTTCCTACATGAGGACCTGGAAGAAGCAATATACATGAAATAGCCTAAAGGATTTGCAGTAAGGGGCAATAAATATTTAGTCTTAAAATTGAAAAGATCCCTCTATGGCCTAAAGAAATCACCAATTAGTTTTTCCAAAAGTTCGACACATACATCCTTAGTTTAAGATTTGTGAGAAGAAAAGATGATCACTGCATATATTCTAAAGAATAAGGTGGGAATTTCGTATATGTAGCATTATATGTCGATGGCATGTTGCTGATTGGAAACTACATGAACAAGATAAAGGAGGTAAAGAAGCAACTATCCTCTAAGTTTGACATGAAATATATCGATGCAACAAATTTCATTCTGGGAATGGAGATAAAAAGAGATCAAGTAGGTAGAAATATCTGGTTGAACAAGAATAAGTATATTGAAACATTTTTGAAGCGTTTCAACATGCAATATTGCAAACCTGTAGAGTTTCCAATTCTTGTGGGAGAAAGGCCAACTTCTTAACAATGTCCAAAGGCACACGAAGAAATAGAGGACATGGAACATGTTCACTATGCAATTTGTTTCGATATTATAATGTATGTAATAGTCTTCACTCAACCAGACATTTCCTATGTAGTGGGAGTGATGAGAAAATACATGTCAACACTTGGAAAGGAGCAGTTGACATCTGTCAAAAGAGTACCCAAGTATTTGTGTGGCATGGAATACTATGCTATATGCTACCAAGAAAAACCTGGAGGTCATAGTGAAGTAAATGTACATAGCTTTGTCGTTTCCGACTGGGATGGAGATTTGGATCGATGATGGTCGACTAGCGGATATGTGTTAAATATGTCCAGTGGAGAAATCACATGGATGAGTAAGAGACCGTAGGTCATACCCTTGTCAACAAAATAAGTTGAATACATGGAAGCCACTCAACATGGAAGAAACTCATGGAAGCAAATAAGAATTATGGCTATAAAGGTTGTGTTCAAGAATCAATTTTGAGTAATAAGCTATGAAGATAAGTTGTGACAGTCAAAGAACAATATTTTTGGAAAAGAACCTAGATTATCATTCCAATACTAAGCATATTGATGTATAAAATTATTTCATGAGAGACATGGTAGAAAGCAACAAGGTGTTGTTGGAGAAAATAGACACATTGGAAAACATAGTAGACGCTCTGACCAAGTCTCTGAGTGTTGTGGAGTTCTCTTGGTGCAGAGAGGAAATCAAGATTTCTACCCTGGGTATGTGAATGAAAGTTCAAGAATCTCTCTGTTTCAGCAAATAAGACAAAAAGTGGGAGAATATTGGGTTGTTATATTCTTTGTAGTGAAATTCTAGTTGAGGTGGATCGATTGGTAGAGAAAGTCGAAGGTGGAAGTGTTCGACCGAGTAAATTCGAAGTGGACATGATTAATGTCAGGTCGAATAGGCTAACCAACAAGAGCTCAACAAGAGGTCCTATGGAAAGTGACTAAAGATCGAATAGATTTCGACTTGTAAACCAACTTGGTAGTCGACTGTAACAAAATATCGAGATTCACAAGATTTGTAGCCAATGATCTGCGTGGACATGTAACCTTTCTTTGGGCACCTTTCTTAATGGTTTTTCCTATTGTAAAGTATATAAATAAGGCATGTTGTAATGTTGTAAAATATAATCTTTAGATAAATCATTTTAGAGGTTGTTGGTCATGTAGATGTAAGTTTAATTGGCTATGTGGTTATTCTTGTGTAAAGGAAGAAGGTATGATATCGATTGTGTCTTAGGTGTATACCAAGGTTAGACATGCAACATTTTATGATGAATGTTAGGACAACAAGAGATAAATATGCTCAAGGAATGTTGGCTTTCTTGTTTGTATTTCCAGGGTAAAATCTCAGTGTACCGTGTGTTTGCGTTGTCATAGAGCATTAAAATAAAAGTAGATGTGGAGATAAAACATAGAAGATACACAATACAATAGAGACACAAATATGTGGTTCACCAAATGTGGGCTATGCCCAATAGAGAAATTGCTATCCATTCCTTTATTATTATCCAATAAATGAAGGGATAAAACCTACAACATACATGTTGTAACTTCCTATTCTTTTATCATAGTCTCCTCTCTCATAATACAATATTCACTCACATACACGACCACAATACAATTCCTTCATACATAAAAGAGGGTTTCCTTTAAGGGAATAAAACCCTAACATAATTTCTATCATCACATCTGCAACCTAGTGATGAATAGTTCAGATTGAATACAAAATTACAATATTTTACAAGGAAGTTTTCCCAAAAAATTCTCTTCAGGGAGTGGGGTGGGGCGGAGGGGGGTGGGCTCCAAAAGATTGTCTTCGCCCTCCTTTATCCCCCTGGTGACAGATGTAGGGGGTGGAAGCCCCCCCACACCCCCTATCATAAAATGTGATCCAAATGTGTCTGAAACAAGATCTATGAATCAAGAAGATAATCAAGCTCCACAACCAACAATTTATGGGAATTTCATTTGCTCAGATTTACGAAAAAACAGAGGTTATTTAGAACTTTTGTGAAGTAAATGTCATAGTTTTATATGATATTTATCATACTTTATATTAATCATTCCTCGCATTCTTTAACTAATTCAGGTGTGGAAAGGAAATTTTAGAAAATATACCCTATGTAGTTGGCCTTAAAATAAATTCTACCTCTATAATATACTATTCAAAACTCACATAGTTAATTCAATTTCATACATTTCATATTTTAACCATATTCAAATCCATTGTGAAAGTAGCTTCAATCCTTTATCCAAGGTAACTGATATTTGTTTTTCCATGCTTGCATTACCACTAACATGATATATAATACTGCAAAGAAAGCCAAAGTACATTCACAAATAAACACAAAACCAACACGGGAAATGAGTAAGTAAAATGAACCATTCATCTTATTTAATAGAATAGGTAAGATTTATATAGGATAAGTTGAACATACAATGATTCTGATAAAAAGTGGACCAATTCTAACTAGCCAAAAACTAGAAAAGGTCCCAAACCCTAACGAATTATCTTAGTTGACCAGTTCCTGGTCCTTAAGACTTGTTCCCAACCTCCCAAGTAGAGATGTGCTCCCTCTATCCTCTGTTGTGAAATGCGCTTCATATGGAAGGAGGTGCACCTTTCTGGTAGGTCCATTCTTCTCTACCTCGATATGTTTTCTCTCCTCCTTTGAGAGTGCAACTTCCATCATACCCATTCCTCCTTGCTTAAGATTTGAAGTGTCCCAAATTCCATGAGCAACTGCGAAAACTCTTGAGACATGGCAGACTATGATTAAAATTTAGCTTGTGATGGAAACTTACCCTTGCAACCCACTAGAAAGGAATTTTGTTGTTGAGTGCGAGTAGTGGTGTTGCATGTATCCAACACTATGTCCTCAAGGAGAGGTGGTTGGAAATATTGAACAAAATCAGAGGGGTGCGAGATGGTGAGCTCTTCTTCCAGGAGGGGAGGCTCAGAGATTTTGAGACTATTCACATTTACCACATCATGAATACCCAACTGTGGTGGAAACTCAAGGCGATAAGCATTGTCGCCAACTTGCTACAAAACTATGAAAGGAGCATAGTGGATGGGTTTCATCTCGTGATAATGCTGGGACTGAAAGCATTGGTACTCCATGTGAAACCAAACCTTGTCACCAGGGGAAAAAGAGAGTAGCTTCCTATGCACATCATGACAATCCTTATAACGTTGTTAGGAAGGTTTTGCCTCATAAACTTGAGCTTGTTTATGAGCCAAGGTTTGTAAAAAGGACAAGGCAAATGTTTTCTCTTTTTGTTGTCGAGGAGTACCAGAAGGTTGGAGTTGTAAAGGAAACTCATAGAGAGTAGTAGGTTGATACCCAAAGAAAGCTTTGAAAGGGGAAAATCCAATAGAAACATGAACTTCCCTATTATAACTATGTTGGACAATGTGGAGGGTGGAATCCCACATTTTAGATTTGGTAAACTGAATGTGTAGGGAATGGACTAGGATATGGTTAAAAACTTCAGTTTTTCCATCCATTGGTGGATGGAAAGATGTGCACTATTTGATGTGACACCCCAAGAAAGACCAGAGAGTTTTCCAAAATGTACTAAGGAAACAGGCATCACGATCAGAGATAATGCTAGAGGGGAGACCAAAATGAGTCCACATGTGAGTGAAAAATACATCTATAGCTTGAGAAACAATAGTTTTCTTAGTGCAAGGGAGAAAAATGGTCATTTTGGAGATGCGACACACAACCACCCAAATGGAATCATGATGACGAATGGTCATTAGAAGAACAATGATTGAATCCATAGAGATATATTCTGAGGGACATGAGGAAATAGGTAAGGGTTGATACATGACATACTTGTGGTTGGTCAGTTTATGTTGATTGTAGAGGGTACACAATCGGGTAAGTTTCTCAACTTGGCACTATAAAGCAAGAAAAAATAATTGATGCTTAAGATGCTGAGCATTTTTCAATGTGGCAAAGTGCCCACCATAAGAGGGGGTGTCGGCTTTGTGAATCAGAACAAGGTGATCATTAGTAGTAGGAACACATATCTTGTCAAGATTATCCAACTATCCATCCTGAAAGTGGTAGTCTAGGAAATGGGTTTGGTTCATAACTATAGGTTGTTGCAAGGCAATCGATATGGTACTAAAGAAAGGGTTGGAGACATACATAGTGTAGTGTCCCCAAGGCCGAGCCCCGTTACAGATCATGTTATATGCAAAAGAATTGTAAATATGTTCTATAGGCTGGTGAGCCAAGTTTTGAATAAGCTGTAGGCTTATGAGTTTTGTTAGGCCAGGGGAGCCT
>JASDQU010172601.1:9869-20922 GCA_032191745.1 Picea mariana
CTGTGTGGTTTCTCAGTTACTTCCTTAGACTGATGTTCTCTGTCATGGGTAACTCCCTTACATCTGTTCGGGGATGGGATTTTACCTCTTCCTCACTTGCTTTGTTTTCTGGCCAACTTCTCCTCTTCTTTCAGTGAAAACTGATAGGCATCCTCCATTGTCCTAATTACATCATGCTGAGCTCATCCTGGATTTCATATCTAAAGCCATTTATGTACCTAGAAACGTTTTCTTCATCTCTCTCCCTTTGTCCAGTTCTGATGTTCATCTTGTAGAACTCCTCTATGTACTCCTTAATTGTCATCCCCTTCTGTCTCTGGCTCTGCATCTTCCTAAACAAATTGATTTGATAATCCTTAGGCATGAAATTAGCCTTGAACTTGGTTACCATTCTGTCCCAACTCTTTATCTTTTGTTTGCCTTTTCTTCTCCTCTCAACCTGCAGTTCATCCCACCACAATGTTGCATGTCTTTTGAGTCTGGTGACAGCTTGTTTAACCTTTCTCTCTTCATCGAAATCTTGATAGTCAAAATTCTTGTCCATGGATCTTATCCAATCCAGTAGCTCCTCAACATCTAAATTGCCTTCATACATTGGGACTTCTATCTTGGCTCTTCCTCCCAACCTGACAACTGCTCTCAACAAGCGTTCTTTGGCAACATCCTCTCCTGCAACTTCTTCAATGACATTCTCGCCTACAACTTCTTAGCTCTCTCCATCGCTGACATATCCAACATTAGGTGCTCGTCTCTATGCTACCTCCTTCACCTCTAATCTTGCATGAAGTTCTCGCATCTCCCTTTCTACAGTTCGACTGGCTAAAGTTGCTTCTGCTTGTCACCTTGGTGGCATTGTGTTGATTGTCTGTCACATAAAGAGTACAACTCCGAGTTCTCTTTATCTCCTCTTCTTTGCCTATTGTCTACAAGAAAAACTTTAGCCTCTGATACCCCTTGATGGTATTGGACTATCTCCTTCTCTTCTACTTGTTGTCTACATACATAAAGCTTTTTCTCTGATACCACTTGATGCAGACCCCCCTTCTCTCTTAAGGACTACGGGACCTCCCGATCTAGGATAGATCAATATTATGAGTCTGAGTGACTCTTTGGGTCTCTGCTAGACCCAAAACCCACTTACATAGGTCCTTTCTCCAAAGGTGCAGGTCGTATGAGACCCACAGACCTTCTTCTGAGCATTGTTCGAATCTCAACACCAAACGGGCACTAACTCTTCTCTGCTAAGCCCTTTCTCCCTTGGGACCACTAGGGGTGATCACGCGCTTGAGTGAAAGGCGCGTCGTGATTTCACGTCTCGTGACTCTGGGAGTGAGACTACCTCTATTTACCCGATAGCTGAAATCGTGATTAACCGAGATTTACGGTCCAACTCTCCCCTTGATCGACGACTGTGATCAAGTCAACGTTTCATGTTTCATGACTTTGGAGTCTCCTTGCCTCTGTTCTCCCTATAGTCGAAATTCCGATGCTTCAGATCTGACGGTCATGACGATTTCGGGACTTCACAATTCGCGAATTTGAAAGGCTTGTCACCTCCAATCTCCCAATCCTCAAAATGCCAATATTTCACCTTGGACGATCAACGGTCCAGATCTACCCTAGATACAATGGCTCAGATCAAGTCGTGGATTTGGGCCTCGCGAATTCTTAGCGCTCTTCCCTTTGAATTCTCCACGAAGTGAGTCAGCAAAACGTTGGTCGTTCGCCATGTGTCCCTCCTCGTGGATGATTCCGATTCTCTAGCATTCAGATCGATTAGCTGAGGTCTTTCCCCCTTGTTCTTATGCTTTCTTCAGGCTTAGAAGATTTTCTACATACCCAAAGGTTTCGGATCTTTGTTCTTCCAATGAATCCAAATCTTGGACTCCATTAATACTTATGAAAAGTGTTGTCCCTCTTGAGCTTGGTCTTGTGAAGACTTCGAGTTCCCATTCACTCCTTACATTTTCATGGATTTCGATAACTCAGGTCTGAGTTATCCCCTCGCCCTCCTGGTGTTCTCCTTTTCTTATCCTTTGACTTCTTGCAAAGTCCCTTCAACACTTAGTAGAATCTCATATCTGTGCACTCCTTGCACCCGATCTTTATGCAAGGTTTTGAATTCTTGCGGTCGAGTGTGCACACCTTGCACCAGTCTCTTTGCACTCCTTGAAAAGGGAAAAGTTCATTTTATCTCTTCTGAGCTTTGGAATTGAAACAGGTTCCTCCACACACTCCTTACTTTCCGTGTGCACACCTTGCACCAATCAACCGAAGAGAAATAATTGAAACTTATCCTAATATTCACGGTTCCATCTACTCACAATGAGATTCATTCATTCCCTTATGAAAACACCAATACAGAGAATTGCAAACAAGGTTCACACCATGCATTGAATCAATTTTCATCTGTTATATTCAAAATGAAAATGATTACCACTGTGATAAAAAACTGAAAACTGAGATTTTCTACTACTATCCAGCCTCATTTGGGCATACAAAACCTCTATTTATCATAGGGCTCTTACGGTTTCCCCTGGCTACTTGCCTACTCTAAATTTTAATCTAACGACTATCTAGACCAGTCGCATTCTAGAGCCAGAGTGGAATCTCCCACTTCGCTCGTAATCGCTCAAGCGTGCCTCCGCGATTTTTTCGTTGAGTTCGAGCGTGCCTGAAAAGATTAATTTCGGCGATGAGTTAAGGCATATTTCAAAATATCTGCTGCAACTGCCAGCATTGATCTCCCGTAAAGATTCTTTTATGTTGATGGGTTTTTCTCCACGTGGTTGACAACGATGCTCCTGCATCACTAACCCTAGAACCCACTCGACAGGTCAACAAGATGTAAGGGGATCTGACAACTAGACATTCATACAACACTAAATTTCCTCGCGCAAAAAAAAAAACGATCTTTACACATTAAAATAATTATTATCAAACAATTAGTTCCTTGTAACAAATTCCAATTCCGATATCGAATGAGTGATTTACTAGGGAGGACTTCACTACCTTTTCAAATGGAACAAATAAAAAACATGTCCCTTCCAACAATATAAAACCCCCCCTTTCTTTTTAATGAAAATGCTATCTTTTTAAACTGAAACAATATGATAAGATTGTTGCCTATGGAACGCATTAGATTCACTATCTATATAATCTATATAGATATCACTGTAATTGCGGGATGTAATACGGTATTTATTGATAATTATTGTTGTAGTTAATAATGATTGTTGACAATGACAAAGACATATCGCTGCCTAAAATATATTGTTGTCAAGAAGGGTTATTGTGAAACATTGTCTAACTTTAGAAAATATGTTGTCTATTGATATAAAAATTCTTTCTATATAAATATGCTATCTATGAAAATATAAATATGCTTCCCATAAAAAGGAAACATTGTCATAACAACATACCAGGCCACCATTACCACCACAAATATTACACAGTAACCAAAACAGAATCGTTGTCTGTTAAAAGCAATTACACAATCACTAATTACTCTCATACAACATTTAAATCAATGTATATAGTTTCTCTCATTCAAGTATGAATTCTTTGTCTATAGAATACTTATTGTATTAATTCACTGTCTCTAGAATATCTACCGTGTGAATTCGTTGTCTAACTAACCAATTGATACATATTCCAGAGCTGTCAAGGTATAATATCTCTACCTCTTATTATATATAAATCATATAGTAAAATTGTTGTCAAATATAATATCGCTATCATAAATGAACAATGGCTATATAAAATCATTGTCATACACAACAACAATGCAATTAACGTTGTCTATTAGATATGGACTTTAACTCTATCATTAAATCTCTGCCAATATCTATTAAATTAGTTGTCATAGGATGTATATATATAATCATTGTCCTACATGTATTAAAAACGTTGTCATATAGGCAATTAGTAAACATGTTGTCATATAAAGTAATAATAAACCCCATATAAAATGTTGTCATACAAACACGCCGTGTATAGATCCGACGTATTTTAACCAGGAATATCGATTCGTTGTCTAAACATATATTGGATGAATGGTTGTGTTAACAAAACGTAATGTTGTCAATTAAAAGTGACTATCTATTAATAAAAATTGTCTATGGGATAAAACACAGTCATATGATATTAATATGCTACCTAGAATTCGTTGTCAACGACATTGATGTGTAACCAAATGAAATTGTTGTGCAAGAAGGACGAAATCATTGTGCAAAGAAGGAAACAATCGTCGTGCAATGGAAGGATGAAATCATTGTCCAATAGAAGGAAAAAATCATTGTGCAATAGAAGGATGAAATCACTGTGCAAGGACGAAGAAATCGTTGTGAAATCGCTATGAAATAGAAGGATGAAATCATTGTGCAAGGGGGACAAAATCGATGTGCAATAGAAGCACAAAATCACTGTGCAATAGAAGGATGAAATCACTGTGCAATAGAAGGATGAAATCATTGTGCAAGGAAGAACTAAATGGTGGAGAAATAGCCATCAAAACTTAGCACAAAGGGGCATCAAAGGCAGTAAAAACAAACATGAAATAGCAATCCAGACATCATGTATAATCGTAGTAAATATATACATTAAACGTTGTCATTCAAGTGGAAAAACGCAGTCCATATATAAATTAATCGTTGTCATTCAAGTGGAAGAACGCTAATATTTTTCCAATCAAGAGATGGAAACTGTCATTAAAATCGCAGAGAATAAAATACCATCCAAAACGTAGTGGTGATATAAAAACGCTAAGAGTATTAAGTTGTTCGCGGAGAGAAATGATAAACAATATGCAGATATATTCAATCAAAAGAGGGTGCAATACAATCATTCAACCATGAATCAATCAACTCAGAGATAAGTAAGGGTATACAGCTGGGCAAAAATTATCTTTCTCTCATCATCCATGCACAGAAAAGAAGGGCATTAGAATCTATAGGTCTATAAACACTAAAGTGATGACCGTGGATTCGGCTCCTAGCCGACTGCTCAGGCATGGAATGATGACCTAGGGATAAGGGTGGAAGATAAAGCACAATCTAATCATAACAATCAATAAAACACACAAAGAGAAGTTACTGAAATCATAATCTAGGATCGTCAAGGGAAATCTATTCAGAAAACAACAAGCAAGGGGATTACAATCTCGTAGGAAAGCAGGTGTAAGACAACGCATGGAAATGAAATATTGAACGAGCACAAATAAATAACATGAGTAAATTTAATTTCATTGTGAGTAACAAATAAACCGTTGTACCTTAGCCAAACACGATTACTCAGCAGTTTATGTCCCATTCGCTTCGTCCAGCTTCCACTTCGCGACCGATGTAACCTCACCAGTACCTCCCATCCAACGCTAGGCGTACTCTTCTTCCCCCTGAGCCCCCTGAGCTGTAAAGGGCCCACACACACTATACCAAACAACATCTAGCACCCAACTCACCTTGAAAGGTTGAGCTACAACTTGTTACCCGAGTTGGGTATCCCAACTCCCACAAGATAAGTTCAGTCAAGGAAAAAATTCAACAGTGTAACGTTACACATAAAGATGATATCCATACTCCTCCTCCTCCATCCTTTTTATATAGTTTTTAAGTGATTTATTTCCCAAATTATCATTTAATTTCTTTTTCATTAAATTAATCATAAAAAACCTCCCTCGTACATATGTCACCCATCCCCCTAGTTGCACTAGAAATTTAATTTCATTAATTATTTAATTATTCCTATCTCCCTCACCCACCTAAAAAAATTCATAAAATCGCTCATTGGTGTCCCAATATTCCCTTACACATCTTAAATGACTTACGCCTTTACGAAATTCCTAGTTGAGTTCATAATTAGAAAGTTCTTAAAGGCAAGTTTCCTTACTAAGTTAGACATCCATCTTTTTCCTTACGTTTCCCTTTTTCTTTATGTTTCCCCTTTTCCCCTTAGTTTCCTATTTCTTTTAAGTTTCCATGTTTTCCCTTTTTAACTAAAACTCAAATTAACAAGTGTAGAAAAACCACCTCTTTCCCCTTTTTCTTTTTAATTAATAAAATTTAATTAGCATATGTAGATAAAACAATCATTTCCCTTTTAAAATTTTAATCCCCCAATATAATTTGATTTTAATAAATTAATTGAATTTCTTAACCCCTTCTCGTTACATGTTTAATTATGATTATTATTTTTGACCACAAGTGTCACTTAGACCTAGATTTTAATTTCCTAGGCTGGGCGACATTTTTATTAGGGAAATTGTTTTTAAATCTTACTTATCACGTCATTCCTTTTAGGGCCGACTAGGTTTATTCACTTACTCATTGAAATCGTGACGTGCCCTTCAGGACACACTAGGTACTCCAAGGGTGCCACTTGCATTTTTTTTTTCCCTTGCGCGACGTGCCCTTCAGGACGCACTACGTACTCCAAGGGTGCCACTCGCCTCTTTTTGTTTTCCTTGCGCAACATGCCCTTCAGGACGCACTATGTGCTCCAAGGGTGCCACTCGCCTCTTGAATGACGTGGTAGACATAAAAAACTATGGATTCAATACTCCTCCAAGTGATCTTGTGGGAGACTAAGGGCCTCTAAGGAATAAGGGCCCTTCCTTATTGCACGCCCTTTAGAATCATCATAAGCGACTGTCTCAGTCTACTCTCATGACATCGTGGGTCTTCTTGAACTAAGTAATCGTTAACCTACAGGCCGAGCCACGGTGGGAGTGCTAGTAGGCTGTGGTAGGGCTATTGTCCACACCTCTCCCTCAAAGTATTTGGTTGTTGTGCGCGACGCCTCTACTTCACATGTGAATCTGGTTGGAAAGCTATTGTCAGCCTGCATCATCAACGAATCATGTCATCAAAATAATCTATCATCATAACATCTAATCATATGTACATATGTGACATCAACAATAATCAACCCAATAGTCCACTCCATGACTCAATCTGGAGTCCAAGGGGTTTCATCAATGCCTCTGCATCCTCAAGGTCCAAATTACTGCACACTTAGGAGAACCCAGTCAATAGCACCTGTCTATGTCAATACAACAAAATAACATATCAAAATATCCATAATGCCTCATAATCATAATCAAACGACCAATAGTATATTAATCTGGATAACTTGCAAGCAAGTGTCCTCAAAGAATAAGTTTGCTCAGTGCGCACAAGAGTGGGATGTTACATACACCCCCTCTTGGTCTAAACTTCGTCCTGAAGTTTCACAATATATAAGTGCTGAAATAATGTGTATCATAGTATGATAAGTATATCTATCAAACAAAAATGGAAACTGTTGGTGCATATCATATGCGTCCTCCCAGGTCTCTGAGTGCGGACTATAGTTGTCCCACTGAAACTTGACTTGATCTACTATTCAGCGTCGTAGCTGTCGAATGCGATGATCCATGATGAAAATCAACTCAGTCCTGAGCACACCCTCGTAAGATACCTACAAGGAACTCATGTCAATAACATGTGTAGGATCACTAATATAATGTATCAAAATAGATACATGAAAAACATCGTGCATATGCCTCAAAGAATCAGGCAAGGCTAGTTGATAGGCCACGGTCCCCTTCTTCTCAACAATATCGAAGGGTCCCGCGAACTTAGGAGAGAGTTTATAACCCTTTCCAAACTTGATCGAACTCTTATGTGGTTTCACCTGTAAGAAGACTCAATCACCAACTTTGTAACTACGACCGACACGGTGCGCATCGGCATAACTCTTCTCCCGATCCTGCGCTTCTTTGATTCTTTGTATTATTGTTTTCATTTGATCTTCCATTTATTGCATCCTTATGGTCCCACCAGGACCCTATCCTCAAGTCGATCCCAACTCAAAGACATCTCACACGATCGCCCGTAAAGAAACTTGAAAGGCACCATCTTAATGGTGCTTTGGTAACTATTGTTATATGTGAATTCTACCAGTGGCAAGAATTCTTCCCAACGCTTATGCTGGTCCATCACGTACATATGCAACATGTCCTCCAATATTTGGTTTTCTCGTTCAGTCTGCCCATCTATCTTCTGGTGATACACAATACTGAAGCTAAGTTGGGTTCCTAATGCCTCTTGGAAGCTAGTCCAAAATCGTCTGGTAAACACCAATCCTCGATCAGATATAATCCTCTTAGGCACACCATGCAACCTCACAATCTCACTGATGAAAACTCTAGCTATGTCAGGTGTTTGATACGGTGTACACACAGGAATAAAATGAGCACTCTTTGTCAGAGTGTCGACTACCACAAAATTTCAGTCATGTCTCCTTGTCGTCAGTGGCAATCCAACAATGAAATCCATCAAAATGACCTCCCATTTCGATTCCAAAATAGTGTGTGGTTGTAGTAATCCGGTTGGATGTCTATGTTCAACCTTCACTTGCTGAGATTCTAGACATCTGGCCACATAGTTGACTATGTCTACCTTCATTCCTTTCCAAAAGAATAAGGTTTTAAGGTTCGCCCTCATCTTCGGGTGAGCCATGTACACTACTCTATGAACCTCATTTAGGGTCAAGCTCCTCAACTCGTCGTTCGGTGGTATGTAAATTCGATTGTTAAATCTCAATAATTTGTCATCGTCCAACGTAAATCCTGCAAATGTTGGTACCATCATTGTGTTTTGTACGATAAAATCCTTGACCTCTTTGTACCAGTCATCATCGCGTTGTAAAATTAGAATCCTTTCACGTAGATTCGTCTGAAGAGGAAACACCGAAAATATGAGTCGTCTTTGACTCAATGCATCTACCACTCGGTTCACTATTCCTTTTATGTAAGTGATCTCGAAATCGTACTCGCTAAGCAATTCCGACCAATACCGTTGTTGTGCGTTCAAGTCGCTTTGCGTAAAGATGTGTTGTAGTTAGGGATGATTTTAGGGGCTAAATTTTGCTTATGGGATAATTTTCCATGGTTTTTCCCCAAAACAAATTTTCTATTATAAAAATGTTTCACCCAAATTCTAAAGGATAAAATTATTTTACCTTAAAAATCGCCAAAATATTATACAAACTATATAGAATCCTTAGAAATTTGAATATTTTTACAAAAATATCGCCAAATATTTTATATTTGGCATATAAAAGATTAGTAAGATTCGCCAAGGTTTCTACATTTAAAAATAAATTTCAATCCTTAAAATCATCCCTGGCTGTAGTCCACAGTGGTCCGTTTTTAGTTCGAATTTTTGTCCAATAAGGTAGTGTCTCCAAACTCTCAGGGCATAAAAAATGGCTAACAAATCCAAATCGTGCGCCACATAGTTCTCCTCATGCCTTCTCAACTTCCTCGACATGTAAGTGAGCACTCGACCATCTTGCATCAAGACTTCACCTAATCCTTCCTTGGATGCGTCAGTGCATACCAAGAAGTCTGTGTCCATGTCAGGGACCTTTAGTATCGTTGTTGTTTTCAACAACTCTTTGAACCTCCGAAAGAATTCCGCACATTTCTCACTCAAAGCAAACTACTTGTTCTTCTTCTGCAATTCTGTGATCGGATTTGCTATCTTCGAAAGTCCCTCGACAAACCGTCGATAGTATCCTGCTAAACCCATGAAGCTACACACTTTCGGGACATTCGTTGGCACATTCCATTCCATAATAGCCTCGAACTTTGATGGATCCATGGTGATACCTTCGTCGGAGATGACATGCCCTAAGTAGTGAATCTTTGATTGATAAAACAAGCATTTAGACAATTTCTCATACCAAGCGCAAATGCTCTTCATGCTCCTCCATTGTCCGAGAGTAAATCAACATATCATCAATGAATACTTGGATGAACTTGTCCAAGTACTCGCGGAACACCCCATTCATCAAACTCATAAATACCACCAGGGCATTCGTCAGTTCAAACAGTAAAACAATAAACTTGTAATGTCCAAACCTCGTCTTAAAGGAAAACTTAGGGACGTCATCCTCCTTGATCCGTAACTGGTGATACCCTAATCTCAAGTCGATATTTGAAAACACCACCGCACCCTTCATCTGATCAAACAAATCATCAATACTCGACAACAGATATTGATTCTTGATCATTTCCTTGTTTAATTGACGGTAGTGAATGCAGAGTCTCCACGAACCATCCTTCTTTTGTATGAAAATAACGGGCGCACCCCACAATGACACAATTGGATGTATAAGTCCTAGGTCCAACAACTCGTTCAGTTGCATTATCAACTCCTATAACTTCGGGGTTGACATCCGATAAGGCATTCTCACTATTGGTTCAGTCTGCGGTTTTAGGTCTATGGTAAATTCCAATTCCCTCTCCGATGACATCCCAGGTAACTCCTCCGAGAATACGTCTGCAAACTCTCTCACAACCGGAAGGTTTTCTAAACCTTTCACTACTCCCTTCTCGTTTAATGCAAGGATCACATAAATCTTACATCCCTTGCGCATGCTCTTCCGTAGCTGGAAGGAAGAGATGAACCTCAGGGAAACTCCCTGGTTCTGACCTACAATCACGTGTGTATGTCCTTCATCATCGACCAAGCTCAATCATTTCTTCTTACAGTTGAGTATCGCCTCATGCGACTCCAACTAGTCCATACCGATAATGATGTCATAAGATCCTAAGATCTTGACGTACATGTTGGCCCAGGTGAAAAAATCTCCTAGGTTAAGGGTACAACCTATAACCTTCCCTCTAACCTTATGTTTGGCTCTAGAAGTCATCTCTATAAAGATAAACTCATCCTGTTCGACTGCCTTTACCTTAATTATTTTTAGAGCTGCACTACAAATGAAACTCTCGGTAGCACCAAGATCTATAAAAATACTAAGGGTCTGGACAACGAATGTACCTGAAGTCTCTAGCATAGTCGACTAGTGCTCTTCCTAGCGGTTATTCACCATTGCATGAATTTGATGGGCCTTTCCCAAATCTCCCACGGTAGTGGGTCAGGATGATCTAGATGCTCTAGTCCTCTCCACTGGGAAGTTTCCCTGGTAGTGTGTCTCCCCACATGTCCAGTACCCCTTCTTCAGTCCATTACTCTTGGTACCCGAAGTAGAAGCTGACGGCCAACCG
>JASDQU010172605.1:3553-20930 GCA_032191745.1 Picea mariana
ACAATTCAACCAAAAGAACCAACAGATCCTAAAGAGGGGGAGCATCGTTTTCATTCACATACTTGGGTGAAGGGGACCCCACTCCATTTTATTGTTGATAGTGGAAGCTAGAAGAACCTCATCTCAGCAGAGGTCATCAAACAGTTGGGATTGTCGACAACACCACACCCGCAACCATACAACATCAGGTGGCTTCGCTAAGGATGATATCTTTGTGTTAGCCAACAGTGTCGATTGTCATACGACATCCAACCCTTCAAGTATGAGGTATTATGTGATGTTTCCCCACTAGATGTCTATGATGATCTCTTGGGCCAACCATATATGTGGAGATTCCATGTTGTTTATGAGTCTCGACCCCACAGTGTCATTGTTTCTCTAGGGGGTCATCTCTACAAAATACCAGAAGTAGTTCCGAATATTGTTCCACCTAAACAGTGCCGCAAGGTAGTATCTCATACTACAAAATTTAGCTTCTTCACAATTTGTTCAAAAGGTGAACAAAAGGATACAACAACCACTACAACCTTGACCCAAGCACCTTATATCCAACAGAAGCAGGTCAAAAAGATTGCAACAAAGTGTAAAGATTCCTTCTTCACACAAGCATCTCATGTAACCAGACTAGTTAAAAAGGTCCAACCCTTCCAGCCACAGGTTCATGAAAACCTTCAACAAACCAAGCAACACAACTTCTCCAACAAGGCAACCAACTCATCAAGATACAAATTCAACAAACACTTTTCCATCTCCCATGGGCACTCAACGCAATGGAGACCATTGCTTCCTAGGGAGGGATTATTGATACAGGACGTGGATATCGGTGGCTACCCACCTTTTCCAACTGGCTCAAAACAGTTTTCTGGCAATTTTGACAATTTACTGTTTTTAGCAGTTTTAACTTCCGAGGCCATTTTGAGGGCCTAAATGAATGTTTTTCGAGATAGAGATTCTCAATGATACCCAAAGGAATCATTGAGCCCCTAAAATGAGTCTCCTCGACGATACCATTCCAATGGGCTATCATGTGCCTAAAACAAAGATCATATGCAAAAGTTACGACCCCAGGAAGTTGATGCACTAACTTACCCAAACGGGGCCCACATGAATTTTGGTGCTTCATCTCCTAGGGTTAGGTTTTTGGATGTCTAGGGTTTTTTTCATTCCTGTTTATTGTAAAAAGGCCTTCAGAGCCTCATTGTAATCATCTTCTTGCGAATGCGAGTAGCCGTCACATCTCTTCTCAGAGATAAGCTGCCAACATTCTAGCAAGTCTTTCACTCTGTATTTTTACAGTCTCTGTACATTTATTTCATTAATAGAAATTGTGTATTACTGTATATCTTTGTTTATGGTTTCATCTCTAATACATTTCTATTATATTATTGGATATCCACGATATCTTTGTGCATTTCTTTATTATATCTCCGCTCTCATTTCGTGCTGAAAATAATTAAGATCAATCAACTTGCAACCATTGGTGAGACAATGTAGGATGCTGAGTTGGTGAATGTATCATTGAGAGGTCTTCCCAAGTATTGGGAACCTTTTGTGCAGGGGATCTATGCACGAGAGACAATGTCGGGTTTTGAAATACTATGGACTGATTGTATTCATGAGGAGACTCGATTAGAGTCTAGGGATGGTTTGAAGAGTAGCTATGATGAGAAATTTTCTCTTGCCAACCAGGTAAGGAAGGGAAAGTTCAGGAAGATTAACAATGGAGAGTTTGTCACTCAAGATGGAAAGAAGAAGAAGGACATGAAAAAATTCAAGTGATTTTCATGGCACAAGTTTGGACATTATGCAAGTCAATGTCCGCATAGGAAAAAGGGGGGGGGAATGAAACACAACCATATGTAGTTGCATTGGCAAAGACTCAAATGAATGAGTTTTCCAAGAAATTTGAATAGACAAAGTTCTTACTTGTTTCCCATAATTCCTCGGGCACTATATCAGATGGTGCATGGTTGATAGATAATGGAGCCATGTGTCATATGACATGAGTGTTGATGTTACAATAGCTGCGGGAGGTATTAACCTGTATGTGTAACCTTTGACGAGACTAGAATATTTTGGGCAGCAAGAGAAACCCTAAATAGTTGGGTAATAACCCTAGAAGACATGTCGGCTAAAGAGAATAACTTATATTAAGTTATTAGCCTCCAAAAGAAGAAGTTGGTCTAGTTAAGTGACTTGGAGGACTATAAATCAAGGGCGCTTGATCTCATTTGCACTCACTCACTCTCACAACTACATAAGGACTAGTGGTGTGCATGACTGGAGGAGAGTTGCAACTTCTGCAGTGGTAACTTGTTCTTTGGTTATGGTTTGGACTTTATGCTTGGTACTCTAGCTTTGGAGAGAGGTACACTACCTTGGTTGGTTATTGGTTCTAGTGATTTCTTTTGGAATTGATTTGTCTATCAAGGTTAAGGTGCTCAGAGGTGGCCTTTATGCCTATGGTTAGGTGACAATATAGTGATATTGACTATAGTGAAACAAGTGCACCTATTGTTTTAACAGGTTATGGGCCCACACTATCTTCAGACAATCTAACCACTGGAAGGTAGATTGGGAGGATTTGCTCAGTTGCAGTCAAATTTTTGTTGCAACAACCAAACCCTAAACCTCTTGTTGAGGCATCTTAAGTGAAGTGCTTAAACTAATTCCTGGATAGCCTAGTGCACCCTAGCCAAGTGCACCTCCTGGTACTCTTAGCAAGACAAGACATCAAGTTTGAGTTTTTGGTCAAAGTTAAAGGTTGACCAAGTCAAAGAAGTCATGACTTACTCTATGAAGTCAAAAAACAAGTTAGAAGGGGCTTTAAATTTTAGAGCATGGAAGACAAGGATTGACCTCATCCTTGCCAAGAATAAAGTCCTAGATATCGTGAAAGGCAATATCATGGAACCACAGTTTGAAGCAGGAAAAGAGAAGGAACCTTAGAACATTGCAACACTGTAGAAGTTCAAGGATAACGACATTAATTCTATGAGTATCATAGTGGACTCTGTAAAGGAACGCTTGATACCCTACATTTCTCATCTTGACTCATCCAAGAAGATGTATGATGCCTTAACAAACCTTTTCTCAGTCAAAAATATTGGACAAGTGATGAGTCTGAAGAATGAACTCCGTGACACAAAGATGAAAAATGATGACACCATAGCTTCATACTTTGTGAGGATTTCTCAGTTGAGATATCAACTACAAGCTATTAAAGAAGCCATCCCAGAAAAGGAAGTTGTGAACATAGCACTCAATGGCCTCTCTAGATCATGGGATGCATTTGTTGCAAGTATTAATACAAGGAAGGAGTTTCATGTGTTATTGCTACAAGCATGTTGTGCCTCAGAAATAACACATTCTATGATGCCATTTAGCCATATTTCATTCCCTTTACCCCTTCATATCCATTCCCTTCATCACTTCTATTCCTTTAATTGTTCATTTCTACCTTACATGAGCTTCATGTGTAATACTCACACTAAAGTGGTTGATTTCCCATGTTTTAATGATTACTTAGTGTAAATATTGTGATATCCTAAATTACTATTTGAGCACATGGATCTCATGAAATATGTTATTATTATTTTCTCCAAATTATCTTAGATCAAATCCAATATTTGGCAGAGAAGATCCACATCTTTAGATCTCGGATTTGTTGGTTGTAGATCCACTTGTTTAGGATTTGATCTCATCTTGTTGTAACTCCTTTTCCTTTTATGAAGGAGAGACTAAATGTATAAATAGGAGAGGATGTCATTGAATTCATAGTTCATAGTTGATGAGTTTAGTTCATTAGTGAAGGAGTTAGAGAGTTTCATATTGAAGAAAAGGATTGTAATTATTTTGATGCCAGAATAAAGAGTTTGTGGTTGCAGATCAAGAGTTGTTTGTTGTAGTTCTTCTTGGCAGTATATGCTAGGAGAGGAAAGATCTCCTCTTCCTAGTATACGCTGCCCAATTAGTTTTATTTTAGTTGTGTGAGTTATTTCAATTCAACCATTCTCAATTGTACCATGGAACCGAGATGGTAAAATTCATGGAATTAAGGAAAATTTATTTCAGTTGTGTGAGTTCTTTCAATTCAATATTTTACATATAGTCTAGCACGGTAAAGCTTAAATCACCCAATCATTGACTGACATAATCGAATGATGAAAACTGTAGGCCATGGAATCAGAATGATAAAATTTGTGGAACTAAGGGTTAAAGATTAAGGATGATTACGAGTATTACTAGCATCATAGGATTAAAATTTCTTTACTCTGCTTAGCTTAGAATTAGTGTCCTGATCTTGCATATATTTTGCTGGCATCTCACCAGCTTACGAGCTCCCTAGTTGATGATTTAATGCATCAAATTCATTCAATTGAATTTTCCCGACATTTTTGGCGCCGTTGTTGGGGAGATGCTAAGGGATTAGGCATTAGTCATTTGGTTTAGTGTGTTTTATCTCAGTTTAATGCATGGAATGAAAAATTTATCATACCAACAAACATGCTCAACTTTGAAGTTTGTTTGCAAGATTTCATTTTTTAGAGTACAAGATTTCATTTCATTTCTTCCAGAGAAATTAAAAGATGCTTAAGAGTTGCCGAGTAAAGGAAGATGCTACTCCAAGAAATATCTCAAGTCCTTGTAGCAGTAGGAAACATTTTTTCATTCCAGGAGGAGCAGATCCTGACAGCCATTAAAAACATATCTGCATCTCAAAGAGGGACATGGGAGCAAAAGTTCCATGAGCAACAAGAAGATCCATATGTCTTCTTTGATTATCCTTGCCAATATACAGACGAGACCAAAGAACCATGGACAACAGTGAATGGAGAGAAGATTTTGGAACCTGAGATTGAAAAGTTTCTTGCTTGTTTAGCTCCTTTGGGCATCTAGGAATGTGAAGGCCAAATTTTTGAAGACCTACATAGTAGCACAGAAAGAGACATGCAAGTTGAAGAGGAAAGCATAAGGACGAGTGACTACATTGAAGAATGGTTCCACTCCATCAAGGCCAAAGAATGATTCCCTTCTTCAACACTTCTTGGCACCAAATCAAGAAGACTGGCCGGTTCCTCACATCCAAGCAGTTATTAAGGTATATATTCCATACTTGGATATGAGTTTATTCTTGATCTTGTTGCACACCTGGTTTCATTGGAAGTACTCCTATACTTGAACCTGGTTTCATTGGAAGTACTCCTATACTTGAACCTGGTTTCATTGGAAGTACTCCTATACTTGAAAGGAGGTTCTCCTTTTTTCTAAGTAGTGTAGGAGATTGTCAAAAAAATAAAAATAAAAAACTATAGAACTTTGGAGCAGTTAGATATGAGCTTGTTATTGATTGGCAAGGATCTCAATAAGTGTTTCATGTAATAAGGGTGTGACATCAATTTATTTTCCTGTTCTGAGAGTTTCTGGCAGCATGATCTAATAAAGGATTGGAACTCAGTCCTATTCCAATTCCCTCAAAGAAATCAATAAATTAGCAGTCGAGAGATCATGCAGAATTCAAGCAGCAGCTCAGCATCAGTTATAGCAAAACATCTGCAGTACGCAAAGGCTGCATAACTCAAAACAAAGACACTTCATATCAGTACAACTCCAGAACAAATTTGAAGATTTGAAGACAATTTTTCTGATGAAGACTTGAAAAAAATTCTCTGATAAAATACCTGAAGACAATTACCGAATCTCTGATAAAGCATTTGAAGACAATCTCCATCGAAGCAGCTCTGCAACAAGACAAATCCTGCAAAACAAAGATAAACCTAGAAGTGGAAGACCTTTACAAAGAAGCATAATACATTGGTCCACAAGGAACAAAAGGGAAACTGAAAGTCTGTAAGAAAATTTATTTCTGATGCTTTTTATCTTTGCAAAGAATTCATGGATTTACGTGTTCGTGAAGCATTTCTTGAATGATATTAGTGAGAACAAAGGTGGGCTCTACATTGTGCTCCTAGAAATCCATTGAACTGTGCACCATTCCAAGGGAAATGATGTAAGAATTTGTATCCAATGATGAAGTTTCTGCACAAAAGCAAGTGGCTATAATGAGGGACATTTCTGTAATGGAGTCGTGTTGTTTTGCAAGTTGGGCTGATGCATGTGTCTCATTCCAATTTAGATGATTTTTTTTTTCAAAGGGTTTACAAAGGCCCTCTGTTGATTAGATTCTGCAAAAGAAGACTACGTTACTCAACCTCTCTGTCTTTTACTCTTACCAGAAGCCATTGAACATTTTTGAAGGGAAGATGCAGGACCTATTTGATGAGAATGGACGTTGATGTCTCAATGCTTGAACAATTCAGGAAACCTGTGCTAACCAGAAGAGAATGATTTTCGGGAGCCATTGTGCGCAATTGGGGGAGAATTTTGCAATTCGGCCACATGGGTTTTGTGGGGAACAGGCCAATTCAGGTCTCGAGAAATTTTGCAATATCTAGGTGCTATGACCGATTCTTCAAACTGATTTTTTCCAAAAAATTTCGCTGACAAAACAGAGACCTTGATTTTCGGGGTCAATTTTGCACAAATAGAGGAGAAATTCAAAAATCCGCCACATGGGTTTTCTCCAGAATGAGCCCATTTGGGTGTCCATGACCCAGTTTCCTAAAATTTTGCAGGATCAAGGAGATACGCAAGGTACTTTGAACCCTCTTTTTCCATATTTCGTGCATAGACGGATTTGTGCTCTGTTATGTTTTGATGATCCATGAGAAATAGATCTATGAGATCTTCAAATCTGCCAGTAGCTTCAAACAGTTATTTGATTGATTGTGGGAATTCCAACATTACACTGAATAGGAGGAAGTGTGTTGCGAATTCATCTGCCAGCAATGTCACGTTTCTCCTTGTTGGGATTTCTGTTGTGAAAGTAAGCATGAATTCGAGTACCCTGGAGGATTGGAATGCCATACTCGGCAAGTGAGAGACCTCACGTTGTTTATATAACAAAGGAGTACCTCATCGGTGCTAATTCCATCATCCTTGTTATAACATTTTTCCCTGGATCTGGTTCCTTTGCTTTCATCAATATAATTGAGATGGTTCAAGGGGCTTCGTGGTCATATAGAGCACAAAATTGTGGTGATAATTGTTGGTAATAAACCTGACATTTTCAGGCCTGAAAATTTCATTTACGAAGGGAATGTTTGCAGCTGGGGTGCAGTGTATTACAGTCTGATGTCAATATTCTCTATCTGTAGAAATTTTCTTTATAGGAACGTAATGTTAAATCCATGACATATGACTGCATATGGGTACAATAATGTCTCTGATGTTGCTTCGATGGGTTATGCTTCGATGATGCTTTCTGACTGTTATGGCATTAAGGACAGTGGAGTGTAGGTCAAGGACATTAATTTGGAGCGCTTAAGAACAAACATTGAAGATATAAACTTAGAAGATGTGGAATCTTTGAATTTTTCTCTTTTTTTACTATGCTGTAGTGGGTAAATATCTTTCTGGATCAGCACAAGAAAATGTATTTGAAGATACCAACACAAGAAGAAATCTTCTGTACATGAAATGCCTTGCAATTGCAACATGTTGCCACCATCTTCGCCAATGGAAATATTATGTGACTACTATCCTACAGGCTGATGTAGTTGCATATATCAAATTGAGGAATTGAAATCTAAACCATAACTATGAAAAGGGTATCAATCCTAGCAGTAATGAAGGAGATGGACTCTCCCTGAAGTTCAAGAAAAGTGTTCTCCATCATGATAAGTAGAAGGAATTCGATCAGGTGATATTGAATGGCTGCCTTGTTGAGATGGTAGCATGAGACTGGACTTTCATTAAATGGATAGATTCAAAGTTGAACACAAGAGGTATGTTAATTTTATTTCTTCATGTACAAAACTCCAAGAGTCAAGATCAAGATTAATTTGTCCTATTCTCTATCTTACATTTGTGCGTACTTTAATCTGCTAAGAAGAATAAATCCAAAGCCTACAAATTTATCAGATCTCTTCGCCTTCATCCTCATTCATATGCTGCCACAAATATTACATAAGGTTCAATTATGTTGCTTAACTATTACTTAATTGATAGTTGATCCTCTCTTCTATGATAATCCTTCTTAAATAATGCCCTAAGACACTTGAGATTTCCTTTTTGGTGTCAAAATTGTTGCTCTAAAAGACTGCCCTGAAATTATATTAAAACTTTGAGCCCAAAATTGAGTATATGTTGTTGCCCCTGCCATGTGTGCATGGAGATGATTAGCTGCTACAAGACTGCCCCATAATTAAAATTTGTAGCCAATATCAGTCTTGATTCTGTTCACCATATACAACATCAGCTTCTTTTGATACACATCATTCTTGACTCCTAATTTCTTTCTTGTGTCAATCCAAGCCTACATAATAATATATATATATATATATATATATATATATATATATATATATACACACACACTCAATCCCCTACTTCATGTGCATGAGGACATGCAAAATCTCAAGTGTGGGGGAGACAGAGATGTCAGGTTTCCATCCAATATTTATCACATCATTACTTATATCAGCACCCCCCCTGGACAAGCACAAATTCATTGTTTCTTCAACTTCAGTTTCAGAAATGAGAATTAAGAGTTGTCTTCAACATTCTGTAACCAAATCAAAGGTTCACATGGTTGTATACATGGTTAAGAAAAACTACAGGTTGGAGGACGTGAGAAAATAAAATCTTAAGCTTTTCCATCTATTGGAGTTAACCCAGGTCAATCCCATAAACATCCAGCTCTCAGTCAAAGGCACGGTCAACCAGAAGTAATTTTGCAGCTACAGAAACACTGTTACAGCCTGATTTTTAATTCTCAGAGGCACTTTTTGCACAAAGATTGCAAGCATATGGGGTTGAAATAAAATTTTCTGAAATATGGGTTTTGTAGAAAAACTGAAAAATTGACTAAGGCATGAGAAAAATCTCTGAAAAATGTATCATGAAGAATTTACAACTACATCACTGAAGCATACTTTTATATAATTTGCAGAATTTCCTGTAGCTAACTATTTGCAGAGGCAATTTTGCAGCTTCATTTGTAAATAGATGGCAGTGAAACTCAAAATTCTATGACCTGGGTTTTGTGCCCCATACATAAAATAGAGCAAAGAGGGCAGGCGGGGGAGCGTTGGTGGTAGAATTTGCCAGAAAAACATAAAAAAAATGATGCACTGATATGTTTTTAAACTGATTTTATAAAATTATCAGCGTTTTTGTAAAAAACTACAACCAACTTTATGTAGCTGATTTGTAGCTCTGAATGGTTGCAAGATTTTCGAGACCATATTGCCACTTGTAGATGATTTCAAATCAATATGTGATGCTCATCCACCTATCATCCATAATTTTCAACATTTTTCAATTTTCAAGTTTTCAAGCATTTCTGCAGCTACAAGTTCAATAACAGTGAACAGATTCAAATTCAATTTCAACATCAACATCAATTATCTTCTTCAACAACAAGACTGTTCAACATCATCAACATTCTTCATCAAGCAAGCCATAATTCAACATTTGTCTCTTAGACCAACATCCACTAAGAGACGTAAAGTTGGGTAAGCAATTTCTCTTTCTAGGTAGTTATTAAACTTGGGAATTCACGCACATGAAGCTTTCCATATTTTCCATTCCTTCATTCCCTTACACTTCATTTCATTACACTTTACATTTTATTATCTATCTATCATTATCCATTTCCCCATGGCATCAACGACTTTGAAAAAACTAAGTAGGTGTTGTATCATATATACCTAGTCACTACCTCCTAAGTATCTTTGATTGCATGAGGACATGCAATGACTTAATTGTGGGGGAGATGTTGGGCCTTAGAAACAACACATTCTATGATGTCATTTAACCATATTTCATTCCCTTTACCCTTTCATAATCATTCCCTTCATCACTTCTATTCCTTTAGTTGTTCATTTCTACTTTACATGAGCTCCATGTTCAATCCTTACACTAAAGTGGTTGATTTCCCATGTTTTAATGATTACTTAGTGTAGATATTGTGATTTCCTAAATTACTATTTGAGCACATGGATCTCATGAAGTATGTTATTATTATTTTCTCCAAATTATCTTAGATCAAATCCAATATTTGGTGGAGAAGATCCACATCTTTAGGATCTACGATTTGTTAGTTGTAGATCCATTTGTTTAGGATACAATCTCATCTTGTTGTAACTCTTTTTCCTTTTATGAAGGAGAGGCTAAATGTATAAATAGGAGAGGATGTCATTGAATTCATAGTTCATAGTTCATGAGTTCAGTTCATTAATGAAGGAGTTAGAGAGTTTCATATTGAAGAAAAGGATTGTAATTATTTTGATGTTGGAATAAAGATTTTGTGGTTGCAAATCAAGAGTTGTTTGTTGTAGTCCTTCTTGGAAGTATATGCTAGGAGAGGTAGGATCTTTTTTTTTCTGGAATACGCTTCCCCATTAGTTTTATTTCAGTTGTGTGAGTTATTTCAATTTAGTCATTCTCAATTGTACCATGGAACCAAGATGGTAAAATTCATGGAATTAAGGAGAATTTATTTCAGTTGTGTGAGTTCTTTCAATTCAGTGTTTTACATATAATCTGGCACAATAAAGTTTAAATCACCCAATCATTGACTGACATAATCGAATGATGAAAACAGTAGGCCATGGAATCAAAATGATAAAATCTATGGAACTACGGGTGAATTCATAGTTCATAGTTCATGAGTTCAGTTCATTAATGAAGGAGTTAGAGAGTTTCATATTGAAGAAAAGGATTGTAATTATTTTGATGTTGGAATAAAGATTTTGTGGTTGCAAATCAAGAGTTGTTTGTTGTAGTCCTTCTTGGAAGTATATGCTAGGAGAGGTAGGATCTTTTTTTTTCTGGAATACGCTTCCCCATTAGTTTTATTTCAGTTGTGTGAGTTATTTCAATTTAGTCATTCTCAATTGTACCATGGAACCAAGATGGTAAAATTCATGGAATTAAGGAGAATTTATTTCAGTTGTGTGAGTTCTTTCAATTCAGTGTTTTACATATAATCTGGCACAATAAAGTTTAAATCACCCAATCATTGACTGACATAATCGAATGATGAAAACAGTAGGCCATGGAATCAAAATGATAAAATCTATGGAACTACGGGTTAAAGATTAAGGATGATTAAGAGTATTACTGTGATCATAGTATTAATTTTTTTTTACTCTTCTTAGCTTAGAATTAGTGTCCTGATATTGCATATATTTTGTTGGCATCTTACAAACTTATGAGCTCCCTGGTTATTGATTTAATGAATCAAATTCATTCAATTGAATTTGCCCGAAAAAAATATAATTAAATTGGAAGAAAATGCAACTATGGAAATTGAAGACCTTTCAGATACAATACAGAGAAGAATAAATAACAAAAAGTTCCCCAAAAGAGATAAATGGAAGCAACCAGTAGGAAATGTTGCGGCCTTATACACACTTGGGGTAACGTGGAAGAAACCTTCAATCCACTTGGTGTGTCCTTGGGGGCAAGTTTCGAATCAAGGTGTTGTCACTTGATCCTCAACTCCTCCGTCTAGGCCAACTCCTAGCGAAGCCAAGGCGGGTAGTCCCTATGAAAATAATCTAAGGCTCTTTTAAACTAAGAAAGGTAAAAGAAATACTTCTAGGAATTTGTTGCTTAAATAAAACAAATCATTCAACACTTAACAATCATCATCATTTGAGATAATCAATAAACCATTTGTCCATAAGCATGTATATATTGAAAAGGATACAAGATCTGCAAGATTTAACAATATAAGTTAGACAATTGCATGAATGTAAAAGATTGCTCACATACATAAAGATAAACTAGTTATACCAGTGCCTTAAAAGTAGCCGTGGGCAATTGTTGATCGAGTGTTTTATTAAGATAAATTAAAGTTAAGTTAATGAGAGAATATGTGGTCTCTTTAGAGGCTAGCTATTTGTTTGGAAACTTGCAGAAAACTTACCGAAACCCAAGAAGTCTCACCAATAATCTCACTAAGGGCACCGGATGTCCAAAACGAGTGGAAAAATCAGGTCCCGAGAGGGCCCACCTTACTTCACAGATTACCCTTAGGCGTTTTCCCGCGCATTGAGCTAACAACTTCAGAGATTTCCCTAATTAAACGACAAACAAGGTTTATTGAGTTTGCAATACTTGAAAGAGATAAGCTTTGTACCCTGCTTTGTAACTGAAAAGAGAAATTGCAAGATACTTGGAAATTGAAAGATTGCAAGACTTATTGCTGATAGTAAACAAAGAACTCTAAACTAAACATGCATAAAATTGAAAGTTCCTTTTAATAAACATGCATGTGAAATGTGAGTGTTATGTGTGTTAGATTCGATTAACTTGTATGTGTGTTTGAGATCAAAATATTTAAACAGGCATCCACAGAAAGAAAGTCAAACCAAGACACACAAATCCCCCTAATTGGGATGGAGAAATTGGGCACAAAAGGACCCGCTTTTATTGCACCTATTACAATGAGAACTAAGTTTTCTTTGAGTTTCTCCTTGAGAAACTAGATCCTTATAAGCTTTGGATCTTGAAAAATTACAAGGAATTTAAACAAAGGAACTTATTTGATGAAGTAGAAACCCCCCGAGTGCTCCGAAAGTCCTGATTTCGCCAAAATTCGACGGAATCTTCCCTTGGCTGTCCAATGTCCTACAAAAACAACAAACAAAACACTCCAATAGATGCCCAAAATCACTTTGGGACAACTTAGGGAGTATGTCAAATCTTATAGAAAAATTGCAAAAAACATGACTCAGTAAAATTTATGCTAAAACTTGGGAAAGTAACTAAGGAGTGAGCGCTAGATAGCTAACCTCCTTAGGGTATTTTAGGCTGATAAAAATCAGCAAACAAAACAACTTTATATTTGCAAATTTATAACTTTTAGAAGCATATAAAGATTTGACTATCACTAGCCTCCAAAATACTAGGAAATCAAAGGTTAACTTAAGACAAACTTAGACTAGATCTAGAAAAAGATGAGATTCTTTAAAAAAACTCTTAGATCTAACTTTTAAAATTGCATGCAAATGAATTAGAGCAGATTTATCTTTTCTAAGATTAGCTAAGTTCTTGCATGCAACAGAAAGCCAAAGGAACCAACTTTTTTGTATAGAAATTTGAGTAAGAAAGGGGAAGACAACTTGAAGCAAAGAACTTGGGCAATGGAGTCTCTTTGATGTATTGAAGAGGAGAATCCTTCCGGTTGGATGGATTTGAAGATGTTGGAAGCTCAAGATAGAACCTTCCACTCCTCCAAACAAGAGATCCCATAGACTTATAAGAAATCTTGCAAAGAAACTGTTAAATACCCTACACATGTAACCTTGAAAACATGATATTAAACCGATACTAGCATGAAATCATAGATTACAATGTGATATAACAAGACTTAGCAATACAAACGAGTTTACTAACATCTTATTAATGAACAGATAATAATTGCAAGAAAGATAAGTTTACCATACTCAACACATCACCAAAGGAGAAGATCCTCCACACATTTGCACAAATCACTGGCTAGAACTCCAAAGTCTTTATTCCTTATTCAAATAGAAAAATGATACAATGTGTATACGTCTTCCCACAAATTCCAACTAACTAAAGGAGAGGGGTATGATTATTTAAATATCAAGAGAGGTGACATTCCTAAGAGAGGTGTGCATGAGCTAAGGAGGAGATGCGCAAGGTTAGGGGAGTGGCGCATAGGTTAAGTGTGGTGAGTGTGAAGTGGAGAGGCGATGGAGTGTACTGGACTAGGGTGAAAGGGGAGTGATGGAGGTGGAAGTGGAATGGTGAGGGAGTGAACTCGATTGAGTGAGAGTGTGAGGGTGAGTTAGGGACACTGGGATGTGCACCCTCTCTCCAAATGTGCTACATGTGCTAAGTGGGGTCAAGTCCCTTCATTGGGATCTCCTCCACACCATGTCACTCTAGTGAAGTCACCTACCTCTCTAGTAAACTTGCCCAAGCTTCCAGTTGACTGGGAACAAAGAAAAAACATGTTTCCAACATGTTCTCCAGTTTTCCTAAAAATTAGGAAATTAATTAAATAACCATTTTTCCGTAATTTTCAAGTAAATTTCATTTTTTAGTGATAACAATCACTTTTTTGTCTCAAAAGAAGGGAAATAGGGGTTTACATGATACTTTGCACTAGAAAACGACCACAAATATGGCATCTAACAATGTTTGATGCCATATTTTTACAATTTATTGACTTAGAATTAAAAAAATTCATTTTTGCAGTAATTTAATTAATTCACTGAAACATTAAAAAAAACCTATCAAACCTAGCCGCAATTTACATAAGACTCAATCAATATGACCTAGTATGAGCTCATATACATTAAGAAACTAGGCATTGGTTATACCATGCCAAGGCCTAACCACCAACACATACTCCAACTCTAAAGTCAGTCTTCTGAGTG
Source organism: Picea mariana (assembly GCA_032191745.1). Taxonomy (NCBI): domain Eukaryota; kingdom Viridiplantae; phylum Streptophyta; class Pinopsida; order Pinales; family Pinaceae; genus Picea; species Picea mariana. The sequence continues at coordinate 18,037 of JASDQU010172605.1, forward strand.
AAAAAACTTAGAAATTATTTAATCATCCACAAAGGCAGACAGAAAAAAAAATTAACAAGTGACAAAAAACACTTTAGAGTACATGCTCGTACCTAGGTCTTAGGTGGCCAATAGCCTTTTACAATATCTCATACTCAGGTCATTTATTATAATGGTGGAAATGCAGAAAAATGTGGCCTTTTGAGGGACCGACTGAACTATGAACTCTGTCATATGAGAACTGACTGCTCAATCTTTGGTGGCACATCACGAAATCAAGCTTGTGAAACTTTGGTGGATAACATAGGCTCCATATGAGGACGTGTGCTTGATCTTTTCATAGAAAAGGAGAGCATGTGAGAATCCATAAACCGTCCCTACATCACAAACATCTTGTCAAAAGAAACATCAACGACACATGTATATGAAGACCAAGTGTAAATTGAAATTGCACAATTATTATACATGTAAATACAAAAATGAATATTAAATACTATACATAAAGTATAAAAGAAGAAAGTGAATACAAATGAAAATTTAAAAATGCAGAGGAAAGGGTTAGAGATACGTTACAGAGGATGCCCCATGGCATCAAATAACATTATTGAAGAAAACTTGAAAATTTGTCTGCTTACTGGTAGCTTTAACCTTTCCACTGTCTAACTGGATGAAGTAGGAAATACATGAACCAACCATGTCATGAACGAAACAAGACCTCAGATGTCTGAATAATCCCTATCCAGGATGACTTGTTGAAGATCCTTGTCCAAGTTTTATTAACTTGGCCCTGTTCTTGGGATCAAACAACCCAAGAAACATATGTTTTTTTTTGTTCAACCAAACTTTGAAGCTTGTTAAGCCTTGTAATTCTTTAATGAAGCTCTGCATTGGATTTTCATGGTGGGAGGCTAAACATTGCTCATAATGATCTGGAGTTGACAAATTGAAGCTATCTTCCAACTTCCCATTATCTGTCATTAGTTCATCTATTGGATGAGAGATTGGAATTGGAACTGTCAATACACCTGCTTCATTGATCATTTCAGGTTCATCATAATTGTCAAAGATATTTTCTGAGCAGATGGATTCCTCGGGAGGAGGGTGGGGATTCGACTTATCTGGATATTCGATCATTTCAAACTCAAAATCCTTTGTTTCCTCATGACCAGTTAATGACTCATCTATAGGCTCTTCCAGAATTTCCAGGAGAAATTCCCTTTCTTGTTCACTGTGAAGCTGTAGCTCTATAGGGTTTGAACACTTAATACAAGATTTTTCCTCTGCAAGGCAAGCTTTCATGGCATTTAACTATTTTTCATAGATAAATTATATGGCCTGAATGACTTCTTTAGACTTCTGATTGGGATCTGGTGAAGCATCATCCTTATCATATGAATTGACCATGTTTATATTCAGAGAGTTCTTCTCCTTCCATTTTTCCATAAAAGCATTAATCAACTCATTGTAAGTTATAACCTATTTATCCTTACATTCTGTAAACTAATCAAGATCATCATCATCATCAAAAGATAAGATAGACAATTTCATTCCCACATCTTCATATAAGGAATTGCAACACCATTTATTGAAGCAATGTGAAACTCTCTTAACATGATGTCTAACATCAACAATATTATTACTTTGAAAACAAGGCAAATTTTGTAAAGCATTTTCTGGAATTATATGTGGATAACCATTTATTGCAGAGAAATCAATAGGTCTATAAATATCATCCATTTCTGAGCTAGACTTATTAGAAAAAAGACAAGTCTAACAGAAATGGTGATCCAGATAGATATCGGTGGCCACCCACCTTTTCCGACTAGCTCAAAACAGTTTTCTGACAATTTTAGCAATTTACTATTTTTTAGCAGTTTTAACTTCTGGGGCCATTTTGAGGGCCTAAATGAAGGTTTTTTTGGGATTGAGATCCTTAATGATAGCCAAAGGAATAATTGATCCCCCAAAATGAATCTTCTCGACAATAGCTTTCCAACGGGCTATCACACGCCTAAAATAGAGATCGTATGCAAAAGTTACGACCTCGGGAAGTTGATGTACTAACTTACCCAAACGGGGCCCACATGACTTTTGGTGCTTCATCTCCTAGGGTTAGGTTTTTGAATGTCTAGGGTTTTTGGCATTCTTGCTTATTGTAAAAATGCCTTCAAAGCCTCATTGTAACCTTCTTCTTGCGAATGCGTGCTACCGTCACATCTCTTCTCAGAGATAAGCCGCCACCATTCCAGCAACACTACTGCATTTGGGTCAAATTCCGACGGCGCGTTGATGCAATTGCCACTTTCTATTGTCATAAGACCGAGAAACCTCAGACCCCCTCAAACATCATTTCACATGACGTCGTTTTTTCGACGACCTAGTTTTCGTCTATATTGCGACGTTTCAAACATGGCAAGAGAGACGTTGCAAACGTGGCAAGAGAGACGTTGCAAACGTGGCAAGACCGACGTTTCAAACGTGGCAAGAGAGACATTGCAAACGTGGCAAGACCGATGTTTCAAATGTGGCAAGTGATACATTACAAACGTGGCAAGTGAGATATTTCAGACGTGGAAAGAGAGACGCTTCAAAGGTGGCAAGACCGACATTTCAAACGTGGCAAGTGAGACGTTTCAGACGTGGAAAGAGAGACATTTCAAAGGTGGAAAGAGAGACGTTCTGAAGGTGGCAAGACCGATGGGATGAGGTATTAACTCTAACATGGTTTCTATGGGAGCGACACTCTTGAACGTCGCAAGAACGACGTCCATCAGGTGGCAACAGCGATGGCCATGAGTTACTAGCTCCGACGTGGTTGCTATGGGAGCGACAATCTTGGAGGTGGAAAGAGAGATGTCTTGGACGTGGCAATAGCGACGGGAAGAGAGTGAAAGATGTCACAATTGCCACATTTG
>JASDQU010172608.1:0-17885 GCA_032191745.1 Picea mariana
TATCAAGTTAATTGTTGTCAAGGTGGAGATTGTTGGAAACGGTGACAACAAAACTCATCCATGAATAGGATTCTAGATCCTATAAATCAGGATTGGTTGTAACTAAGGCAACCAAGTTAGAATACGAGTGAAACTAATGCACCTAAGTTAAACTATGGATGAGATTACATTTAATGATCAGTTTCTAATATACATTGATATAAATTTGTATGCCCGTAGAGGCTGAGAGTGTGTCTGAAAGGAGTGAGCCTGCCTATAATCTCCATTAGCTGAATAATAAGATAATCGATACCAATGCTTGGTGGACGTAGCCCAACATTTGGGTGAACCACGTAAACTGTTGTGTCTTCTTTGTTTGCATATGTATTGTTTATCTTATGGTAATTTGTGTTTCTGCACTGACAATTACAACAGAGGTGTTGGTGGGATCCATCCATTAGTCCACTCATTTTGACATTTAATCCGTTGGATGCATTTTTTCCGAGTATGGCATTATGACAAGAAATATTTAGAACATTTTTCTCATCTACATTTTTTTATTATCTAACTCTTATAACTATTGCACTCTTTTCTCTTAAGAAAAATGTTTTTATCTACATTTTTGTTTTCATTATCTCACTCTTAAAATTATTCCCATCCTTTCTCGTAAGTCACTGAATTGATATCCAACTTTTTGCCTAGATATTTTTAGCTGAAATCGTTAGTAGACGACCACCTTTCCCTGGGAATTCAAAAATAAGACACCTGCATCATATATTCAGGTATGGTTACAACGTGGTTTAAAAACTGCGTTTAAGAACAAAAAATTTCAATCATACAAACAAAATATGAAATGAATTCAATTGCATTCATCTATGGAAGGAGAGGAAATAAAATTTGTATGTGCCCGACATGGATATCTTCAATGGAAACCTATAAGCCTCACTTCCGTAGCTACAAATATATCGCTTACTGGGCTCCATCTTCTCAGTTTATCTTCATCCTTATTTGTCAAACCCATGGGATTTATCATATTATATAATGAAAAATTTAATCATGGCTTGAGAAAATGCTGCGGTGTAATCCCGCAAGGAGGATTTCAGCAAAGAGAGCCTTGAATTATCCTCAATTTGATGATCAAGAAAAATTTCAATTCTAACTATTCATGTTTCAGTATTTATGGTCGTTCATGGATCCCAAAGCCTTTAGGTTATCCCATTTAAGAAATTCGTTTTTGTTGATGTGCAAGCTTAAACATGCATAGTAATAGAGGTTTTTTTGGCTATGAATTGGAAATCTCGTATGTTGTTTGCAAAAGAAAACATATATTTCAACCTTTGTTGTTGATTTTACTCGTTGATTTTACTCATTACTGAAATTTTCATTCTGTTAATGAAACATTATGTAAACCTGAAAAGGTCATTATGCAAACTTGGCTTCCTATATTTTTGGGAGGGACTTGTTGCTCAACAACTCATGTTTTTTTCTATAAAGTTTTAATATAATCATACAAAATGAAGTTGTAACATTTTTTTATCATTTAATAAAAAAATTTATTAATATTTCCATATGCATATAGCATAAAATAAAAAATAACCATTTCAAATTCTATAAATACTATGTTAATGAATAATGCACTTTTACATTTCAACTACAATGAATATAAAATAGAAGGAATTTCAAAGGAAAAAAATATCAATGCAACATAACCATTGATGAATGATGCAATACAACATAAATATTAAGGATCATGGAAATTTAAGATAAAATGAACCAAATGAATGTGAGAATTTGACATAACCATTGAAAAATGTCACAACCCAACACAATCCTTGATCAATGTCACAATGTGACATAACATTTCATTAATGCAACAATGTGACAAAACCTTAATGAACATCACAATGTCACATGTGACATTTTATGAATACACAATGTGACATAGCTATTAACAATGAATGATGAATGTTACAATATGAAATAACCATTTCAATCCAACAAAACTATTGATGAATGTCACAATGTGACAAAATCATTTACGAATGTCCTAATGAGACATCACATTTCATTATTACGACAGTGCAAAAAAAACCTTAATGAACATCACAATGTGACACAAAATTTTATGAATGTTGCAATGCCACATAATTGTTAACATGGAAAGATGAATGTTGCAATTCAAAATAAACATGAAGGAATGCACAATCCAACATAACCCTCGATGAGTTTCAGAATGTCACATCATATTTTATCGACACCACAATCTGACATAAAAATTCACAAATGTAGGAAGTTGACACAATTCAACAAAGATGAATGTCTCAAAGTGACATGAGCATTGAGGAAGATGATAATCAAACATATATGTATTATAAACTAAGCTAAAATGAGTGTTACAATATGACATAACCATTGAATAATTTCACAACCAAACAAGACCTTTAATAAATGTCACTATGTGACAACACATTTGATGAATGTCACAATGCGAAAAAATCATTAATGAGTATCACAATGTCACATGACATTTGATGAGTGTAGCAATGTGTCATCCATTTAACATGGAAAGATGAATGTTTTAATAGAAAACAACTATTAAGAAGTGAACCAATTTGACATAAAGCTGGTCGAGATGAACGTCATGATGTGACATAGCCATGTTCGAACGTCGTAGACCATCATAATTTAATAAATTTAGCATTGTGATGTGACAAAATCCTTGATCAATGTCACAATGAAACATCATCTTTCATAAACTCTACAATGTAACATAATTATTAATAAGATTATTAAACCATTAACCATAACAAACAACAATCAAACTCCATGTATAACCATAATAAACAATGGCCAAACAAAGTGAACTAAACTTCACATGATATAGCCTTCATGACGATAACAATGCAACCTAACCTTTTCATCTTTGGAACACATCAATTTTACAGAAGTTAGTGAAGATCAATGTTACAATTTTACATAACTATTTAGGAATGTGGATTATGACTAACCAATCAACAACCAACCCAACATAATCCAAAAAATGTCACAGCCTAACAAAATCCTTCATGAATGTCGTAATGTGACAAAACCCTTAATAAATTTTAGAATGTGACATCACATTTGATGAACGTCAGAATGTGATAAAAAATGAACACCGTAATGTAACATGACATTTGGTGAATGTCGCACTCTAGGAAGTGGACATAAGTCAGTGAATATTAATTTATCAATGTCACATAACCATTCAAGAACATCACAATCAAACATGACATTTGACGAATGTTGCAATGTCACATACTTGCTAACACAACAATACAAATTGCATAATCGAAAATAACCATTATGGAACATCACAATCCAACATAGCCTCAATAAATGTTGCAATAGGAAGAAAATCCTTTATGAATGTCACAATGTGACATCACATTTCCCTAACACCACAATGCAACAAAACCTTAATTAACAATGCAATGTTACATGAAATTTCATGAACACCTCAATGTGACATAGTTGTTAATGTTGCAATATGAAGATCAAAATGTGATAAATTCCTTCATGAATGTCACAATGTGACAACATAATTCATTAATGCCACAATATGAAAAAACCCTTGATATAGATAAATTCATGAATACACAAACTGAACATAATACAAACAAGATAAAAATTGTGAGATATAAATATTAATCATATTCTAAATCACTTACGTAATGTCATACAACCATGTTCGAATGTCATAACCCATCATAACCCAAGTATAATGTTTCAATGCAACAAAACCCTTGACTCATGTCACAATGCAACATCACTTTTGACAAACTCTACAATCTAACACAAGTATTAATAATATTATTAATACATTAACCCTCGACAACAACAATCAAACACCATATAAAACCATAATGAATAATGGTCAACCATGCCCAACCAAAATAAACCAAATCCAATGCCCCGTTACCCTTAATGAATGTCACAATGTAATAATATCCTTTATGAATGTGACAACATGACATCACATTTTGATTGAGACCACACTGTGACATAATCATAAATGAATATAGGAAGATGAAATAGGTTAACCAATTTGAATGACTCAATGTCACATAACCATTGAGGAATATCACAAACAAACATAACATTAACCAAATTAAGAAATTTCACAACTCAACATAATCCTTGATAAATGTTGTAATGGGAAAAAATCCTTTATGAATGTCACATCACATTTATTTTACATTAGAATGTGTCAAAAACCTTAATGAATATTACAATGTGACATGAAATTGAATGAACCTTGTAATGTGACATAGTCATTAACGTGAAAAAATGAACATTGCAATCTAGAACAACCATATATGAATTTCGCAATCCAACATAACTTTAGATGGATGTGTCAATGTCACAAAATAATTTATGAGTATCCCAATGTGACATTACATTTGATCTACACCGGAACATGACATAAGAATTCATGATAGTAGGAAGCAGACAAAATTCAACCATGATTAATGTCTCAATTTCACAAAACCATTCAAGAACATCACAATTAGACATTTTCATACTATAAAGTAGCCAAAATGAATGTTACAATCTAAAATAACCATTTAATAATTTCACAACCCAACAAAAGCCTTTATGAACATAGCAATACGATAATATCCTCAATAAATGTCACAATGGGAAACACGACGTCTTCACTCAGTGAACCTGTGACAGAGTAACTTCATTCATGAGATATTAAAGAATACCCCTAATTTCACTAGATATTCATAAATATCTCCAAAAATACTTTTCTTGACCCCCCCTCCCAATACTTCTTTCCAATAAAAGAAACATCTATTTTTACTAGATATCCCTTTTTGTACCCCCCAATACCTATAAACCCCTCTATACACCACATTGCACCCTGAATACCTACAATATATTACTTTTATTTTTCACAACTAAAAAACCCCCATTATGAATGAACGCGATAAGATATTGGTCAAGAAGGTGAAGCCCATGTAACGTGAAATCATATTTCATGAATGTCACAATGGGAGAAAACCATTATTGAACATCGTAATGCTAAATGACATTGGATGAATCTCACAATGTGATAGATCCATTAATGTGGAAATATTGCAATCCAAAATAACCATTAAGAAATGCAACAATTTTACACATTCTTAGCTCACATGAATATCACAATCTCATATAACCATGATCAAACGTTGTAATCCAACATAATCCAACAAAATCCTTGATGAATGTTACAATGCAACATCACCTTTGACAAGCTCTGCAATGTGACATAATTATTAATAATATTATAAAACCATTAATAATGTAATGATGATGATTAATGTCCACTAAGACCTAATTGGTCTTTCAGACCTTAAGACGGTAATTGATTACTTGTGATTCTTTAGAATTTTGTTTCTGTGCTCGAAAAAGATTAAGAGAAGCTTTCCAAGATCACCATACATTTTTTGAGTTAAGAGGTTAGGAAGATTGGTAGTGTGATCAATATTTTGAAAATGAGATCTAATATGGGTATAGGCTGGACAATCTAAGAGAAGGTGATTTTCATCTTCAACCTTCTTAGTGTCACAAAGGTGACACACTCTTTCATCCCATGGCGTTTTAGGAATTGACCAACGCCCAGTTTCACTATGGAGTTCGTGAGAATCTGTTGTTATCGTAGAAATGCTTATTTTTTTATTTGCACTTGAAAAAACAGATCGATAATTTTGATCTTCTAGATTAGAGTTGATTACATCTTTATAATACCTTATTTTTATTTTTTCCTCTAACTCTTTTTCACACCACATTTTTTCCTTAAATTTTGATTTGACATTTTTTTTAATAGTATCTTTATTCTACAAAATGGTTTCTTCCATCATTCCCCAATAGTTTATCCAAGACCGAGCATCTTTATTCCATCCTCGCTTGAGTCGATGGTGGTTATGACTTGATTTTGAAGCAATTTTAGGTAGCCTCTTGTTTTCCATGTTGTTTAACTTGTTCTTATACATTAGCTACCTAGTCATAACCATGCTCTCAATGGGGAAGAGGCTTGTTTCTATGAGGAGGATGGGATAGGGTGTATTTCCTTTAATTTTGAGATTATGGGTTATAAAATTCTTTTGTATTTTCTCTATCCTTCTCCAGGATTCACGAGAGATACTATAGCCCCAGACTTCACATCCATGAATAATAACATGTGTAACAAGAGTCTCAAAGAGGATTTTCTTCTTATCCCAACTCCAAAGATGAGATGATTTACAATTTTTTTGAAGCCCATAATAAGCTTTTCGTCCCCGAATAATCCTTTTCTCAATGCTATAATTTCAATTGAGCTTGTGGTGAATATCAATTCCAAGATATTTGTATGATGTCACTTCCTCCAAGTTGTTGTTGTCATATACAAATGTATCATAAGGGATCTTATTGGATTTAATAATGATGACTTTAGTCTTATCAGTATTAACAGTCATACCCATATTGGAGAAAAAGTCCTTGAGGATTCTTAGTTGGTTTTCAAGATCACGGGGACTCCTTTCCATAAGAATGATATCATCGGCATAAAGAAGAAGATTGATGACTATACTAGTGAGAGTAGGGCCGACACAACCTGCTTTTTCCAAGCATTCTTCTAACTTGTCCATGTATATGCCAAAAAGGGTAGGGGACAAGGGACAACCCTGTTTGACTCCAATATTGCAGTTAATCTCTTTTGACTAGCCCTCAGTGTTTTTAAACTTAGCAATAACGTTATCATACATACTTATTGCAATATCCTTTAACTCAATCTCTTCCAACCCATTGCAAAGGTTTTTCCTAGGAACCATGTCAAAATATTTTCTAAAGTCAACAAAACAACAAAAAAAATTGGTTTTAGTATTGCAGAACTCCTCTACAATGATACTAAAGGTAAAATGATGGTCCACATTTGAATGATTTCTCCTAAACCCAGCGTGGCCTTTAGCTCTTTTACCTTGACTTTCTAGCCAAATGCAAATCTTCTTTTCCAAAATAATTCCATAAAGCTTGGCTAAAATCGAGCTAATCATAATGGTCCTATAATTAGAGGGAATGTTTTTATCTCCATTTTTAAAAATAGGAACGATGAGTCTTTGTGTCCAGAGTTTAGGGAAGCCCTGCTTGGCTGTTAAGTTGAAGAGATTGTGTATGTGAGAGATAAGCATTGGCCCTCCGATTTTAAAAATTTCATCGTGGTAGCCTTCAATGTCCTTATCTTTCCCATTTGTGAGCCACTTAACCCCAAACTCTATGTCATCTAAAGAAAAAACTTCTTCCTTTGTAGGGACAATAGGAATGGTGTCCATGGCATTAGGGAACTTGTAAAGATTTTTAAGGTAGGAATTCTTGTCCGTTAAGGGAATCCTATTATTTTCTTTAGTATTGTGTTTTAGAATTTGGCTTGAGAACTTCTTAGGATCCAACTTGTATAGTTGTGAAAGTTTCTCTTGCCTTTTATTTATATGGTATATTTTTTTCCTTTTAATTAAGGATTTGTATGTATTGATCTTATTGAGTTTTAAGGGCTCATTAGATCCCTAATGGCTTTCCTAGCAATTGATCATTCTTTATCATACCAAAAGTTGGTTGTTCTATTATTCTTTTTATGGGACACTTCTAAAGAGAACTTGTTAATAGAAGTGGAAAGGGTAGTTGTAAAATTATGATAGAGTTCTTCAATGTTGTCCTTATAAGTTGGGAGGTTTAATTTACTATTTAAATCCTTTAAGAAAATGTCAACTTTACTTTTGTCAAAGCGCAAATTCCTTTGATTATTAAAATTCTCTTCAATGGTGCTCCTATGCATGGATAATTTTAGAGTTATTGTTAAAGGTTTATGATGAGAGTCAGGCTCATAGTCATTTAAAAGGTCAAAAGTTGTAATTTGGTTGGAAACGGCAATATCAGATATCACATAATCTACAACACTACTACCTAGCCCATGAATTCAAGTCATTTGGTTGGAGTTTGGCCACTTCATTACTCCATTGCAAATTATTAGGTCTTGAGAGCTATAGATCTTGACCAACTCAGTACCAAACAAATTCTCAATTAGGTCTTCAGAGCTTCTTTTGTATCTATTAGATAAAACAAAGTCCTCATCTAGCCATAAAGGATTACGGTTGGAGTCATCACTTAAAAGAATATCTTGTTTATTTGCAGTCCTAGCATTAAAGTCTCATAGCAAGAGGATATTACCTTCATTTTTCAAATTATAAATATCTTGTTCTAAATTATTATAAGAACAATTTTTATCCAACTAATTTTTCTGATAAAAAGTAGAATTAATAGGTGCAAAATAATAAATTTCTATATACATCTTCTTAGCATTGGTGTCTGAAATTTCTATCCAAATGTATTGCTTAAGAGGGTCAATCTTGTGAAGTTGAATGTGAGGAGAAATGATTTTTCTAATATAACAAGCTATGCCTCCTATCCCTCTACGGTGGGATTTTTTGTTCCACGTCTACCACAAGACAAATCATTCCATGTTAGGGACTTTAGACTCCTCATGCTCCCAAGTTTCAGCTAGACATATAATATCAATATCACTCGGGATCCAACTTATCATAGGACCTTTGTGCCATGGAAAGCCATGACAATTCCAAAAAATGATCCCAAGTGTCCCAAATTCCTATTTATTAGTATCCTTCTGGTATTTATCCTTAACAATAGCTTTTTGATTTCTAATTATTGCCCATTTTCCTTATTTCCTAACTTCTTTTACCTTTTGAACTTCCTTCCTTAATTCAGCTTGGTCTTCGGGAATGAGGTCTTCATTTATAAATATTCCTAACCCTTTTAAGCTCGAAGATTTACTAAGTATGCTATATTTATGGTCATTACAACTTACTTTGACACAGATCAACCTATGTTTGTGATCAATTATTTTTCCTAACCTCTTTCCTTCTATGAGGTAAGTTGTATCAATTTGTGATTTATTTTTTAATTCTTCTTTTACTATTGCTAGCGTATCCTCCTCTTGTTGTTCCTTTATACCAAAAATTATGAGGTTCAATGATCTTTTGTTATGCTCATGGTCCAATTCGATTTTCTTATTCATTTCCTCTTTGATGGGTTTGATATCCAATTTGTTTTCCATATTGCTAAGGGTCAAATTGTTGGTTAGTTCTTCTTCTAGCTCTTTAATCCTATCTCTCAAGTTGTGATTTCTTCAACCCCTCCTTTGGTTGATTCTTTATGTTTTTCCATTTCTTGAATTCTATCCTTCATTGTCTGCAATTCACTCTTGAACCCTAAGAATCTATCCTCTATTTGAGTTTGAATGGTATGTTTAATTTTTTTATCAATCATTGTCTCTAGCTCTATTTGGAGTTTTATGTCTCTTTCTTCACTCCTTTTTTCTAATGTTTCTAACTCTATTTGGATTTTGGCATCTCTCTCTTCTCTTTTTTTTTCTACTGATTCCATATAATCGTAAAGGATCTCTAGGGTGATTTTGCGGGGCCTCCCCTTGTTAGGATAAGTTTTTGGAATAGGTGGTGGAGTGCTCATATTGAAAAGAAGAGAAAAAAGATGTAACAATTATTATTATGGATTGACTTTATCTCTCAAATCAACTTTTACTTCTGAAACTCAAAATAAATAAAATATATTTATATCTCTTTACCTAAAATTAAAATTGAATCAAAGTAAAAAGTGACTCATCTCATTTCAAATGTCCAAATGTTCAACCCTTTAAAGAAGCCAAAAAAAGTCCAGAGAAACTACAGAGATTATTCGGGTAAAAAGGTAAAAACTGCAGAGATTATTCCTCTTCAAAACCCGAGATATATAATCTTAGAAATAAAATATCTCCTAATAAATAAATAAAAAGAGAAGTATTATTCCCGTTCAAAACCCTATATATGTAATCTTAGAAATAAAATATCTCCTTAAAAAAAAATATTATTGGAATTGAAAACTCTAGAAATATAATCTTAGAAATAAAATATCTACTTAAAAATCAAACAAAAAAAGTATTATGCCCATTCAAAACCGCAGAGAACTAGTATGCCCGTTCCAAACCTCAGAGAAATATTAATTTCAAAACCGCAGAGAAGTAGTATTCCTTAATATAATGCATTAATATTATTAATAATGTGTTTTTAATAATAATATGATATTTTATTATTATTATAATATTAATATTTTATATATATGTATATTATTAATAATGTGTTATTAATATTATTAATATCAATATAATATATCAAAATTATAATATAATACTTGTTATTTAAATTTAATATTATAAATGCTTTTTCATGTACAGATTTATAAATGTTGTAACAATATAATAATAAATTCATATACATATTTATAAATGTTGTAATAATAATAGATTAATATAATATAATTTTATATTAAAATATGGCAAATCTTGATAGATTGATCCGTTTTGAGCTGTCTCATTCTGCATTGTGATCGAGGTTTGAAACCCGTCACTTTCGAGAAGAGACACCAAAAAATGCATCCATGATAAGGGTTGGTGTGACTCTCCCGAGATGAATTTGATAGCTTAAATTCCCCTGCGTCATGGTTTCTCAACCACATGTTAGTCAAGCAAGTTACAAATAGACTAATAAACAAAAAAAAAACCATTATAATAAAACATTAATAATGTTACTGTAATATAAATAGAATATAAGTGGATATAATATAATAATATTATATTATATTTACTTATATTAATGTTATATTTTGGCTACAACAACCCCTTTTGTTTTTCATTTAAAAAAAACAAAAATCCTCAACCATAAAATTTGATCTTTAATGCCTAATCCACTACTACTATGAACCTACTAATTATTATTTACCTACTACTATGAAGCTACTAATTATTATATTAGAGTTTGGGGTTTGAACATTTATTGATCTTGTGTTTTTCAGGAGTTTTGATGTGAACATTAATCTCTCTAATATAATACTTTCATACGTTCTTCATCATACCTTTGTTTTATGATGATTCTTTGATCTCTTCATGATACGATTGATCAATTACCTTTGAAACTTTTTACAGATTTTAAAGTATTTGTTTATCTTATTTACATGCAAGGCTTGATTGCCCACATTATCCCTTCAACATTTTTTATTTTTAGGACTTGTTGAGTTCTTATCCCATAGCATGAAATATCACCTCTCTACATCATTGATAAGTATATGCTTGAATTGAATGAAGAACGTCTTTGCATGTTGCATCCTCTTGCTTGTGCATTGTACCTAATGTCTTTATATTCAATCTTGAAATCCCACATGTTAATTAGATTCCTAATTTTAAAATTCATAACTTAAATTAGAGAAAATTTAATGTATTCTAAAAGCTTGAGATATTATTTTTAGTTAAGAAAACAAGACATATCTATCTTCATAATATGTTTTTACAACAAAACCCTTGAACGTGTTTTATTTTTGTGACTTGTTCAGTTCTTATCCCATAGCATGAAATATCACTTCTCTATATCATTGATAAGTACATGCTTGAATTGAATGAAGAACGTGTTTGCATGTTACATCCTCTTGCTTGTGCATTGTACCTAATGTCTTCATATTCAATCTTGAAATTCTACATGCTAATTAGATTCCTAATTTTAAAGTTCATAACTTGAATTAGAGAAAATTTAATGTATTCTAAAAGTTTGAGATATTATTTTCAGTTAAGAAAGGAAGATATATCTATCCTCATAATATGTTTTTACAATAAAATGTTAGTTGCTAAGATCTTAGAATCATAAATGATTTCTTATAAGAAATTCATTCAATTAATTTTATCATTCTTTACAACAAAATGTTAGTTGCTAAGATCCTAGAATCATAAATGATTTCTTATAAGAAATTCATTCAATTAATTTCATTATTCTTGAACAAACCCAATTCTTTTTCATACACTTGTTGGTGACAAGAATAATGAATGTGACATTTATAAAATACTAACCAATATTATAAGAAATTCATTCAATTAATTTCATTATTCTTGAACAAACCCAATTCTTTTTCATACACTTGTTGGTGACAAGAATAATGAATGTGACATTTATAAAATACTAACCAATATCCTCTTCCTTATATAACAAAGTTAATTCTTCCTGTGGTCTCAGGAATAGGGTCGTAGAGCCACTTTATTTACTAGATAATTATCTTGTTTACTAGATAATCCATGATTGAAACCTTGAACCTCATATGGAACCTTGATCTTTATTAAGAGCCTTGACCATCAAATTCACCTCATCGAGCTCTCACCTTATTAGAATCTCTCCCATCGGGGAGGATTAAACCACCGGGAAACCAGGATACCAAGCCACCATGGAAGTTGTTTGCACATTTCAACATAGATCCTGATCCTCACCACCGGGAATCTGAGACATTGGGCCACCATGATTGTTTTCACTTTATACCATAGAACCTTATCTATGAATGTTTTCACTTTATACCATAGAACCTGATCTCGAAACCGAGCCACCAAGATATTTCAACCACCGGGACACTGGGAAATCAGGCCCTCACTGATGATGGAATATTTCAACACGGAACCACCGGGAGACTGGGCCACCATTCCATTTGGAACCGTGGACTGATAATTTTGAATATTTAATCCAATTTAATTATAGAAGGGACCAAACGATATCCAATTTAATTTTGAATGTTTCTCTCCGACGTGGGATCCAGACAACTGAGACAATGGGCCAACGAACCACCAGGAAACTCTTGTTATTTGCACATTTTAACATAGAACCCAATCCAATCCACATGACACCAGGCCACCATGGTAGCCAAACACCAAGGAAGATACTTGTTAGGATTTTCCTTAATCCACTGGGATTCCATTCTGGTTGATGGATGTTTGAAGAACGATAACAATAACCATCCTCGCCAACTAATGGTTCGATTAATTATCCATTATGCCCTGTCTGACGTGGAATTTGGAACCGCCTAACCTATCAAAATTGAGGATTATATATTTATAATTATTTTCTTAATTATAGTTTAATTAATTTATTTATGGGTTACTTTTGTTTGCAGGTGTGGTCAAAATTGTAACACAGGCCTGACACTCCATACCCTTCACTATGGATATGTATTACATGGAGAATATTATACAATATAAACACCTCTTAATCAATACCCCTGACGCATGTGGGGTAAATATCAGAGATAGTATCTAAACAATGGAGATCAATTTGAAGAACAAATCGACAGTTGTTGAGTGTTAAATTCAGAAGATCATATCTCAATTTATAAGTGATCAAATCATGCATAATATGGCTGGTTGTAAATATGGGATTGTGAAGAACATGTTAGTGGACTCCTTTGTGCCGAATGGATACTATAATTTCCTAGTAAGTTCATTGTAAATAAATTAATATGTATGGATAGGATATTTCCTAATTGAACTTACTTTTAGGAATAATTGAACTTAATATAGATTAATGTAAATATTTTATTACCCGATCAATATCGAATTGAACTTACTAAGAAATAAGTATCAACTATGAATTGAATTCAACTATAGAATTGAACTTACATTTTTTTGTAATTATGACTCATGAATAACCTATAAAGAGATATTAAATAGTCATGAATCTTTTAAAATTTTGTAAATATATGGAAGAACTCTGAAATGTAGGATAAGAAAAAAGGAATAAATCAAAGACACGTGACTATTGGCCGTTATAGAAAGTGAAAGCTCTTCCTTTTTTTTATAAAATGATGACCATTGAATGTGACAAGGGGATTTTTCCCATTGTATGTTTGGATAGTACTATTATTGCTTACTGATAAATAGAAAGATCCATTTTTGGGAACTCGTGATCCATACGAATGTGTATGAGATCTATCTTTATGTGTTTCTCTTCTACTTAATGTTACATACTTTTTTATATGAATTATTTCTTAACCTTGTTCCGATGATTATGCTATCACTTATTTCCTTATAATTATGGATTATGGAAATGATGTTATGGACATAATACGGAACTAATTGTAAATGTATCTATATCATTGTTGTTTTCACTTATTACTATCATACATGAATTATTTCTATTACGAGTGATATCTTTTTTTGTATTGTACTTATGCTTTTAGTTTTCTCCTAATCAAGATAAACTAGGTTAGCATAAATGTATCTATATCATTGTTGTTTTCACTTATTACTATCATACATGAATTATTTCTATTACGAGTGATATCTTTTTTTGTATTGTACTTATGCTTTTAGTTTTCTCCTAATCAAGATAAACTAGGTTAGCATAGAATATATTAGTATAATTTTAGATAGCAATAATTAAGCATTTAAATTAGATTTCAATTTTTAAAAAAACATTTTGTTCTTGATTCAAAATATAAAATCTTTTAGAGTGGAAACTAGGACCACAAATGGGTTAGAAATGATATTCCAAATGAGAGTAAGTTTAATTGGGACCTACCATTGGTCATTTTCCCTTACCTTATTGACAAGCCATTTGGACCCATCAATAGAAATAGCACTAAAAGGAGGGCCATATAACTAAAAAGATACAAAAAAAATTCAATATCCTACCCATTCAAATCCACTAATAAACATGACTCGACATAGTGATTCAAAGCCAACCGACCTTGAGAAAATTTTCAATCCTCATTCGTACTCTATAAATACTCCCACACAAGTCTCTACTAAGTCAGATGTTTCTCTATCACGACCCTTTTCATTGGCCTCTGAGTTTCTCTGAAAATTCTAAATTGATCGAGTAATAAAATGTAGTTGCAAGAGTGTATCAAATCAACAATGGAGTAGAAAAAATGGTAAACATCCTCTGGACTTTTGGATACCCGAGGGACATAGAAATACAATGTGTTAAGAACCAAATATTTAAATTCCCCAAAAGTATGAAGGAAACCTTGTTATAAAAATAGGATCGTAGAGCAATAAAAAAAATGAGGAAATAAAACACATAAGATACAAAATACAATAGAGAAACAGATATATCTGGTTCACCCAGTGTGGGATACCTCCACTAGATAAATTTCTAGGTCCTTCCTTTATTATTATCCAACAAATGAAGAGATATAACCTACAACACACTCATTTTAACTTCCTCTTCTTTCTCTCATAGTCTCCTCACTCGGAATACAATATTCAAAATAATACATAGCCACAATATATTTCTCTCATAAAAGAGGGTTTCCTTCTAGGGAAAAGAACCCTAACATAACTTCTACCATCAGATCTATGACCTTATCATGAAAGGTCCAGATTTACTATGAAAATTACAATATACATTTACAAGGAAAGCCCCCCCTTGCACTCCCCTGCGTGGAGGGATGGACGATATTCTAGGGTGTAAAGTCTTCATGGGGTATAAACATAGTTGAAAACAAATACCTCTAACCTAGGAAGATAATTAGGCTCCAAAACCAACAATCTCCTAGTTGGAGACTGATCTCAATAACTCCACCGCTGTTGTATCTGCTAGACTATGATCCATCTTGGACCTGGAAAATTTCTCATCTTTATCTTCATGCTTGAAGACCAACTGAAACTGAGAGGGAACTCATTTTCTCCTTAGTTACTTCCTTTGTTAACATGTCTGGCTAGTTTGTATCTTTTCAAACTTTAAATGTCCATCTTCCAAGATGGATCGTATGAAATGGTACATGACCAGTATATTCTTAGTCTTCGAATGGAATGATGAGTTCTTTGCAAGATGAATGGCACTCTCATTGTCACATTACAACCTGTTATTCTCCTTCTTCTTTCCCAATTCCTCCATAAACCTCTATAATGAAATCATCTATTTACTATTCTCTGTAGTCGCAACATAATTTGCCTCTATTATTGAAAGTGCAACGACCTTTTGCAGTTTTGAAATCCAACTTATTTTTGTTTCACCTAAAGTAAAAACATACCCTATGGTGCTCTTGATATATTTATCACCTTCCATATCTGAATAAACATATCCATGTAGAATAGTGTCTGTACATCCAAAACATAAGGCATGAGTAGCAGTGCATCTCAAATACCTGAAAATCCACTTTACTTCTTCCCAATGTTATTTACCTGGATTGTTCATATAACTACTCAAAACTCCCATTGCATGTGCAATATCTGGTCTTGTGCAAACCATCACATACATCAAGCTTCCAACTATTGATGAATAAGGGACTGGGCATGTATTTTATATCCTCTTGTGTCTTTGGACACATTTCCTTAGTTAATTTGAATTTTTTTTCCAAAGGTGTACTAATTGGTTTTTCATTTTCAATTGTAAGCCTCTCCAACACCTTTTCTATGTCCTCACCTTGAGATAATGTCAATTTGTGATTTTTCTTGTCTCTTATTCTTCTCATACCAAGATTTTCTTTACAACACCCAAATCATTCATTACAAATGAATTAGATAATTTTTTCTTGAGCACATTTATATCCTACATATTAGACCCTACAACAAGAATTCCATCTACATACAATAGAAAGATAATTTAGCTTCCATTTTCTATCCTTTTAAAATAAATACAGTGATCAGAATGACATCTACTATAACCTTGTTCCTTCATAAACCTATAAAACTTCAAAGACCACTTCCTTGGAGCTTAATTTAGGCCATACGATCTCTTCTTTAACCTACATACCAAATTCTCCTCCCTTTGACCTCATACCCCTGTGGTTGTTGCATATAAATATTTTCCTCCAAATCCCCATGAAGAAAAAATGATTTTACATCTAATTTTTCAATATGAAAATCTTCTACCATCACAATACTTAAAATAGTGCTAATTGAACTCATTTTAACAACAAAAGAAAATATTTCATCGAAATATATACTTTTCTTTTGTGCAAACCCCTTTACAACAAGTCTAGTCTTGTACCTCTTTTTTCCTCCATCTTCTTCCTTCAACTTATAAACCCATTTATTCCTCAATGTTATTTTTAGTGCACACAACTAAACCATATCCCAAGTATTTTTATTTCCGAGGGAATCCATTTCCTCTTTCATACGTTGCTCCCACTTATTTTTGGTGTATACCCGCATTGCCTCTTCCTAACATTTTGGTTTACCAGAATCAGTCAACAATAAATAATACAATGAAGGAGAGTATCGTTCAGGGGGTCTACTTAACTTGGTATATCTTCAAAAATTACTTGCACGAGTTCTAGGTACTTGTTGTTCCTTTTGTTGTATATTTTTATTTTCTGGTACCTTTGGAATTTCATTTTCAGTGATCTCATCAAGAACTGTGTATTCTGGTTTTTTTTACTTGTATATTTCCTTGCAACTGATCTTTTTACATGGACTTCTCATTGAATATGATATCTATACTCCTAATGATTTTAGGATTCTCATAATCCCATAAGAGATAGCCAAAATCATTTACATTGTATCCAATAAAGGTACACTTATTGGATTTTTCCTCAAGTTTTGTTCTATTTCCTTTATCAATATGGACAAATAATTCACAATCGAAAGTATTCAAAAAAGAATAGTTTACCTTTTTACCTTTCCATGCCTTCTCTAGAATTCCACCATCCAAAGAGATTGAAAGTACTCTGTTTATTAATTAAACAACATTATTTACAACATCTGGCCAGAACTGTAAGGGCAAACCAATGTGAAATCTCATACTCCTTGCACGCTCCATGATTTCCCTGTTCATCATTTCTGACACACCATTCTCTTGTTTTGTTCCTAGAACTGTATTGTATCTACGAATCCCATGGAATGAACAATAATCATAAAACTCTGTGCTACAATATTCACCTCCATTGTCTGATGTGAGACACTTCAACCTTTTTCCTGTCTCATGCTCAACTAAAGATTTCCATTTCTTAAAATTATCAAAAACATCATATTTTTGTTGAATGCAATAAATCCAAGTTTTTCTAGTTCCATCATCAATAAATGTAGCATA
>JASDQU010172611.1:0-20951 GCA_032191745.1 Picea mariana
AGTATGATTCAAGAGTAAGGGAAATGGTTGAGATTGTTCTTTTTTCACTGCAAAATATGGACATCTCATCAATAATTTTAATGGACTAAGTTCAAATATTTTTTGTTATGCAACAAACACCCAAATAGAATAAAAATAAAAATATAAGTAACTCCATGCCTTGAGAACGAAATAGAAAAATGAATGAGAAGCCTCTTCAAGGGGGAACCTCCTTTTACAATATAACAAATGCATAAGATGAGATTCTCTCTAAAACTATGTCTCCTTGTTGTATATAGGAAACAAAGGGTACAATTACAATTAAAGGGTCTATCTAACCAATAAGGAAAATACTAACATAACAATAGAAACATAATAACTCAATATCAAGGGATTAATGTGCCCCTTCCCTTCAAACGAGTGTTTCCCTCAACACTTGATTAGATATGGATGTTTATGCATGAAGAATTCATATTCCCATGTTGTATCTTCTACTAGTATGTTCTTGCATTTGATGAGGTACTCAATAATTGCTTAATTCCACACTTTCTTGATCCTTGTTTCAAGAATTGTTTCTGGTTCCAGTATGATTTTTAATCTTCATTATTCTCTCGTAAAATAGTCTGAAATGAGATCTTGTTGTTGATTGCCTTATTTATGGAAGAAACATGGAAGATTGGATATACAAATGAATATGGAGGAAAATCTAATTTTTAATCCATACTTCCAATCCTATGAAGAACTTTATATAGACAATATTAATTGGGTGCCAATTTATTATCTTTCTTTTGTTTCTTGAGGGATATATGTTTGTATGGTTGTAGCCTTAGAAATTCCCAAACCCCCACTTCAAATTCCCTTTCACTATGATGTTGATATACTTGTTGTTTCATCCTATTTTGTGTAATAACCGCATTTTCCTTCAATAATGGGAGAACCTCTTGTTGTTTCTCTATGTGGCTCACCACTACTTCAACCTTCACTTTCCCTCTCAAGGGTGATGTGATGGATGGAGGATGATAGCAATAAATTTCCATAATGGGGACATTTTTTATGAAGTATGGAAGGATGTGTTGCACCACCATTCATCCAAGGGAAACCACTCGATCCATTGTGTTTATTTATTAAATGCAAAGAAATAAATATACCCTTCTAGACATTTATTCACAATATTAGTTTTCCCATTGGATTGGGGATGATAGGAGGAGTTGTGAGCCAATTGATTACCCAAACAAGAACATAATTCACTCCAAAAATTACTATTGAAAATTGGATAGTTGTCACTTGTAATAATCGTGTGTATTCCATGTAGCTTCTAAATATTTTCCATGAATGTTGTAGCTACTATACTTGGTTTAAAAGTATGATAAAGAGAGAAAAAGAGAGCATTGGTAAGTGCCAAGAGAGAATTTGAGGTGATTCTTGGTTAAACGGTTAAATATCTTTCTTTTCTTTATTTAACACAAATTTGATAACCAATTTATCATCAATTAGGTACACTTATCTATGCATATAAAGTTTTGAATGGATAACTTGAAGTTTCAACTTGGAAATAATTGAAACACCACACAATATGATTTCTGAGAGTGCAATTGTGAAGTTAGAATCTTGATAATTGAAGTAGAATACCAAATACAATACATTTACCCAAGTAGTTGTGTGCATAATATATATGTAGTGATAACCATCATCTATACATCTTACAAGCTGAATGTCAAAGATATTAAATTAGGAATATCTATCTTATCAATGCCTAATTTATTATTCTTAGAAACTAAAGAATATACATGATAAATTCAAAATGAAATTCCTTTTGGGGTGTCATTCTCTCTCTCTCTCTCTCTCTCTCTATATATATATATATACATAATTTAGTAAAATACAAACTATGATCATACAATAAATACCAAGTTTAAACTTAGGTAATGTAGTATTTACAACTAAACATTAAGTAATCCCAAAATAAATGCTTGCATATACAATGATATCGTGGAATGCAATGAAATTAGAGTAAGAATTGACAGTACTCTAATTGTGAGGTTGTGTATGACTATGAATTTGATTATGTTCATCAATCACAAGTTAAAACACTTTTGCTTACAGGATTGAGACATATTATAGAATATGTAAGACTCTTGAACCATTAGTAAATTATATAACCTATTAATGGTTAAGAACATGTGTTTCCTCCTAAGAGATCAGAATTTCAAATCTAGAGGGGGTAGGGTATGTATACCTCCATAGAGTTTAGCAGTCAAATCATTGTGTGGAAGGGGTCCCTTGTCCCACAAAAAAGGGGGTATCATACACCAATTTGGTGTTTGTCTTGGTTGTGATATTAAAATTAGATTATTATTATTACAATATTCAAAAAAATAATTATATATATATATTGAAATATGATTTAATTTCCCCCCAAATGGGGTGTCACCACAACCAAAAGGTAATGTGGCATGCGTAGAGGTGTCGAAACCCAGCACGAGACCAAAGGTGCTTGCTTCACTCACCTTGGTTGCTAATGAGGTTCTCCTTTTGATGGTTTGGCAAATTACTGAGGTTTCTAATGAGGTTGTACTTCAGGAGGATCGATGGGTTATGGAAATTAATGGAGAGGATTGAGAGGAATATAGAAATGAAATCCAGGATAGCCCACATGCTACTGTTGATGAGAGGTTCATACTCCTGCAGAATGATGCAGGAGCATTGCTCCCAAGCTAGCCAGCCAACTCAACGCACATTCAATGAAGAAGGAGAGGCGCAACCCTCTCGTTTCAAATTTTGAATTTGAAATCAATGTAGTTAATGTTTTGTAAGGCCGTGGAGCCATAAAGTTATGCCTATGCATAGGCTCAGTTAAGAGTAGCCTTAAATAGTTGTAAGGCTGGATCTAGCTCCGATATGGACTAGACAACCATTTAATTGTGAATTCAATGTAATTGAATGAGAGTAGGTGAGATGGAGGGAAGAGCTCGAAGAGCCCCCTCACGTAAGAGATCCTTCGATATTGTTTTGACTTAGAGTGGAGATATAGGAGAGCTCTGTGAGATTTAGAGTAGAGGAGAGAAGGAGTCGAGACTCTGTCAAAGTCTGAGCTCAAGAACACCTTGTAAAGGAGGCATTTCATATTAATATAAAGAGTAGATTTCCTGCATGAGTTTCTGTGTGTCTTTATGTGTTTATGAATGTCTTTGTGTGTTCTTTATATGTTGTAGATGTGCATTTGCAGGGACAGATAGGTTCTGCTATCTGTGGGTTATTTGACTTCAGGTTTGGGGTTCTTTGAGGCTTCATGCCAAGAGGGTGTGACAGAATGCTACGGGTTCTAAAAGCCAGTGCACAGATTCACTCCTGAATTCTACGGAATTTGGGCAAGGACATGCCAGGAGGGCATGCCAGCCGAAGTCATTGGCTCAAGGAGAAACCTCAAGGTTGTTGAATACCTTGGAGGTGAGGCTATGCAGAGGAGGACAGAGCAGAAGACAAAATCACTACGGGATTCTGTGAGAGCTCTGTTAGGAGTGCATTGAGCAGGTGCATATAGTGAATATGAGAAGGAGATAGAACCATTGAGGGTTCTATAGAGCTCTTCCAGGAGGGAATTGAGCAAGTGCCTGTGTGCACAAAGAGAACTCCTTTGAGTTTTGGAACAGAAAATCATCCAAGGGAAGACCTTCACAGGGTTACTAAACACCCTGCAGACTCAGCAAGGAGTGCTTGAGAAGGAAGTTGCCAGAGGGAATTTCCATCCCTTCAAGGAGAGAAAGGGGCAGAGACCATTGAGGTCTGAGCAATTGAAGCTCAAGAGGATAAAGACCTGTGCAAGGAGTGAAGAGGTCTAGAACCTCTTTGAGGTTTAGAGAAGACCAAGCTCAGGAGGGACAGTGCCTTTGCTCATAGAGCTATAGTTGCAAGGAGTGCAGGGAGTCGGGGAAACCTTTCAAGGTTTCACAAGTCCCGAAAGCTCAGGAGGAGGAATGTCCTTAGAATGCAAGCGGGAGCCGAGGATACAGACTTTGCAGAGGAAGCAAAGGTCGAGGCCTTTGATACTTAGAGAAATATTCCAAGGAGAAGGAAGAAAGAGTAAGCTCAGGAGGGAGCTACAGCTGCCGTTAGGTCAGTTGAATAGGAGAAGATCTGGATCATTGAGTTCATGTCCAGGCAGCAACAGGAAAGCGTAGCGAAATAAAAATAGGTCCGGGCCGTCAGATCTAGTGCAGGGAGTCAATAGCCATAAGATCCAAGAGAAGGTGCATGAGGCTTAACCCTTGTATATGCAAGGGGAAGGACTTGTCAAAGTCTCAAAAGCATATTGACCGTCCAACAGGAGGACACGTGGCGAGCGATCGAGGTTTTGGGGAAATTCTCGAAAGGAGGATTTCAACATTTTGGCTACCGAGAATGGAAAGGGTGAGAGTTTGAAACTCTTGACCTGTGAAATCCTGAAAAGACACAAGCTGTCGGATAAGGAGAGGCTATGAGCTGTTGATCCCAGCTTTGGAGTGAAAGACTGGCATTTCAGGGTTCGGTACTTCGGTATTTCAGATACGGGGAGTTCGAAGGGTCAAGGAACTGTTGCAGCCGAAATTACGAAATCCCTAAATGATAAAACCCCAAAAACATTTGGAGGCTAAGGGAGGACCCAAAGTCGTTAAGTCCATTTCGACATTTCGGCATTTTAGGGTTCGGTATTTCGAAAGTTCCGAGGACAAGGAACCGGGGGCGCTTTGCATTGAAACTCCCGAAGTCGCAAAATGCGACATATTGTTGGAGTGGGGTTGTGGTCTCAGATTTTGGCCATTTCGGCATTTCGGGGATCCCGAAGACAAGGAGCGGGGCACAGAGTGTTGAAAACCCCGAAGTCGCGAAACGCAACATGTGTGGGCTATGGTCACGGGGAAAGTGGTCACATGGACCGAGGTTTGGCCAGGGGCTAACCATCATTGAGCCTATTTCAGCATTTCGTCTTTTCGGCATTCAGGGAATCGAAGGGTCAAGAAGCTCGACATCAGAACTCCTGAAATCATGAAACACAAAATTTCCTTTTTCGGAAAAAGGTCGCGGTCGTGTCTGGAGGCTGTATGCAGGTGAAAGTTCGCGCCTAGTGCATGTTTGTGCAGGTGGAGTTTTCGGGAAAGGACCTGTGGATCGGATTCGTGGGGTTCCAGTGAGGGCCGAAAGAACCATTTTGGTTCTGCGGATCTGAAGGGAGAACGATCCTGTGAGAGGATCTTGGTCGGAGGGATGGGGGTCTGCGTCAAAGTGGTATCAGAGCTTGACTCTGTTTTTATATTGCAGGCAGAGTATTGAGACTCTATGGTGATTGCTTGCAGGTACACCACAGTCAAAAAGACATTCAGGAGGACTGTAAGGAAAACATGGAAGCACTCACGGTTGCAGAGTGATAGCAGGAGATTTTCCAGGAGGGCAGACAGAAGGTAGGAAAATCGCTACTGAAGGCCATAGATGCAATGGAAAGAAGATCCATCAGCAACCAAGCAAAGATGAGATAGATAAAGAGCTCACTGAGATCAGAGCAAGGATGGAGGAACTTTCACTGTAGATGCAACAGGATGCAAGATTACATTGGGTGTATGAATGGCCCATGAAGATGACGGTAAAATGGCCAGTCAGGGAATTGGTGGCCAGAAGACAACAGGGGTTGTTAAAGATATGGTTGAGGCATGTTGAAAGCCTCAGGGATGATGAGGAGGAGATGGTTCAGGTATGTAATCCAGAAGCTAGGAGAAATCTCAGTGGTGAGGATGAACTGAGATCACTAGAAGATCTCAGAGACTGCCAAGAGGGCAGAACAAAAATTTCCAATTGCCAGGTGGGCAATGAGATGAGATCGCTGCAGGATCTCATAGACTGTCAGGAGGACAGCAGGGGAATTTCATGTTGCCAAGAGGGCAATGAGATGAGATCGTTGTAGGATCTCATAGACTGCCAGGGGGGTAGCAAAGAAATCCCATACTACCAGGAGGACAAGGGAGAATAGATGAGCTCAAAGCTGAGTTCATATCAACAAGGACAGTTGATAGAGAAAGAGGATCAGAGGAATCTTCTAATGATTGGGGGAATTTGGATATTCCTACCACATAGCTCGGATGAGGCCAACATATGCGTTGCAGAGGGAGAAACAGTAGAAGGAAAGCTAGGTGTGACTGTCAAAGAGATCGAGCAGACACTGATGTTTGTCCAAGAAAAAGGAAATGAGCATTCTTAAGAATGGCTCAACATTTTCAGCCAAGAAGCTGAAAAGGAGACAGTTGCAGCACTGAAGCTGATGGCAGGAGAAGAGTAGGCAGATGAAGTACTCACTCCATGGGAGATGGAGTTGGAGATGTTGGAGGATTGGTTGAACAATCCAGAGCCAGCAAGTGACTGCCATGAGAAAATGTTGGCAGAAGATCATTCTGAGGAATTGCTCATAGATTTCATCCAGGGAACTGAACTAATAAAGACTGCATTGTCGAGGCATGCAGTAGATAATAAAGAAGAATACCAGCCCAAGGAGTAGTTGGAGGAAGTAGGAGACATGCCTATAAGAGAAATGGTAGCAACAGTTTAGTGGTGAGACTGCAAAGCTGGACAATAGTTCAGTGGTGAGACCGCAGAGCTGAACTTTGCGACAGAGTGGCAAGTTAAGGCCACAACAGATAAAGAAGATGGCATGGGAGATCTGGTAGATCTACCCACTGATGAGGAAGAATTGCAGCAGAGGAGACTGCCTGAACAGAGCCAGCCATTGGAGTAGCTGGACGAGGAGATTGAGAAGATCTGAAAGTTGATGGTCAGATCAGTAGAAGCTGCCAGCAAAGGGAAGTTGAGCAGAAGGAAGACAGTAGCAGCAGCAGAGCAGCAGCAACAACAATAGTAATAGAGAAGTGGAGCAGATGAACAACTCCAAGGGATTGTTTGGGATCTAGGAGGATTTCAACAGTGGCGCTGGGGAGCTCATTAGTAGGAGCTCATGAATTTTTCACCGCAGAGGAATATGATGCAGGAGCATCGCTCCCAAGCTAGCCAGCCAGCTCAGCGCACATTCAATGAAGAAGGAGAGGCACAACCCTCTCATTTCAAATTTTGAATTTGAAATCAATGTAGTTAATGTTTTGTAAGGCCGTGGAGCCATAAATCTATGCCTATGCGTAGGCTTAGTTAATATTAGCCTTAAATAGTTGTAAGGCTGGATCTAGCTCCGATCTGGACTAGACAGCCATTTAATTGTGAATTCAATGTAATTGAATGAGAGTAGGTGAGATGGAGGGAAGAGCTCAAAGTTCCCCCTCACGTAAAAGATCCTTCGATCTTGTTTTGAGTTAGAGTGGAGATATAGGAGAGATCTGCGAGAGTTAGAGTAGAGAAGAGAAGGAGCCGAGACTCTGTCAAAGTCTGAGCTCAAGAACACATTGTAAAGGAGGCATTTCATATTAATATAAAGAGCAGATTTCTTGCATGATTTTCTGTGTGTCTTTATGTGTTTATGAATGTCTTTGTGTGTTCTTTATATGTGTTAGATGTGCATTTGCAGGGACAGATAGGTTTGTCTATCTGTGGGTTCTTTGACTTCAGGTTTGGGGTTCTTTGAGGCTTCATGCCAAGAGGGTGTGACAGAACACTGCGGGTTCTAAAAACCAGTGCATAGATGCACTCTTGAATTCTACGGAATTTGGGCAAGGATGTGCCAGGAGGGCGCGCCAGCCGAAGTCACTGGCTCAAGGAGAAACCTCAACTTGTTGAATATATTGGAGGTGAGGTTGTGCAGAGGAGGACACAGCAGAAGACATTATCACTGCAGGATTTTGTGAGAGCTCTGCTAGGAGGGCATTGAGCAGGTGCATAGGAGAAGGATATAGAACCACTGAGGGTTCTATAGAAATCTACCAGGAGGGCATTGAGAAAGTGCCTGTGTGCACAAAGAGAAATCCTTTGAGTTCTGGAACAAAAAAGCATCCAAGGGAAGACCTTCAGAAGGTTACTGAACACCCTGCAGGCTCAGTAAGGAGTGCTTGAGTAGGAAGTTTCCAGAGGGAATTTCCATCCCTTCAAGGAGAGAAAGGGGCAGAGACCATTAAGGTATGAGCAATTGAAGCTCAAGAGGCTAAAGACTTGTGTAAAGAGTTTAGAGGTCAAGAACCTCTTCGAGGTTCAGAGAAGACCAAGCTCAGGAGGGACAGTGCCTTTGCTCACAGAGCTATAGCTGCAAGGAGTGCAGGGATTCGGGGAAGCCTTTCAAGGTTTCAGAAGTCCCGAAAGATCAGGAGGAGGAACATCCTTAGAACGCAAGTGGGAGCCGAGGATATAGACTTTGTAGAGGAAGAAAAGGTCGAGGCCTTTGATACTTAGAGAAATCTTCCAAGGAGAAGGAAGAAAGTGTAAGCTCAGGAGGGAGCTACAACTACCATTAGGTCAGCTGGATAGGAGAAGATATGGACCGTTGAGTTTGTGTCCAGGCAGTACTAGCAAAGTGCAGCGGAAGAAAAATAGGTATGGGTCGTCAGATCTAGTGCAGGGAACCGATAGCCATCGGATCCAGGAGAAGGTGCACGAGGTTTAACCCTTGTATATGCAAAGGGAAGGACTTGTCAAAGTCCAAAAGTATATTGACCATCCAACAAGAGGACACATGGCGAGCGGTCGAGGTTTCAGGGAAATTCCCGAAAGGAGGATTTCGGCATTTCGGCTACCAGGAATGCAAAGGGTGAGAGTTCAAAACTCTTGACTCGTGAAATCCAAAAAAGACACAAGTTGTTGGATCAGGAGAGGCTATGAGTCGTTGATCCCAGCTTTGGAAGGAAAGACTGGCATTTTGGGGTTCAATACTTCGGTATTTCGGATACCGGGAGTTCGAAGGGTCAAGGAACTGTTGCAGCCGGAATCGTGAAATACCGAAACACTAAAACCCCAAAAAAATTTGGAGGCTAAGGGAGGACCCAAAGCCGTTAAGCCCATTTTGGCATTTAGGCATTTTGGGGTTCGGTATTTCGGAAGTTCCGAGGACAAGGAACCGGGGGTGCTTTGCGTTGAAACTCCCGAAGTTGCAAAATGCGACGTATTGTTGGAGTGTGGCTGCGGTCTCAGATTTCGTCCATTTCGACATTTCGGGGTTCGACATTTTGGGGATCCCGAAGACAAGGAGCAGGAAACAGAGTGTTGAAAACCTTGAAGTCATGAAACGCGACTTGTGTGAGCTAAGGTCACGGGGAAAGTGCTCACATGGACCAAGGTTTGGCCAGGGGATAACCATCATTGATCCTATTTCGGCATTTCGGCTTTTCAGCATTCGAGGAATCGAAGGGTCAAGAAACTCGACATCAGAACTTCTGAAATCGTGAAACCCGAAATTTCCTTTTTCGAAAAAAGGTCGTGGTCATGTCTGGAGGCCGTGTGCAGGTGAAAGCTCGCACCTGGTGCATGTTTGTGCAAGTGGGGTTTTCAGGAAAGGACCTATGGATCGGATTCATGGGGTTCTAGTGAGGGCCGAAAGAACCATTTCGGTTCTGCAGATCTAAAGGGAGAACGATCCTATGAGTGGATCTCAGCGAGAGGGCTGGGGGTCTACATCACAGAGATGAAGTGTTAATGTTGGTAATAGAAAGGTTAGGAATCTAGGTGAGAACAAAATCTTGGATGAGCTGGAGGATAGCCTCACGACCTTGCAAAATGAATATGTTCAAGCCCAGGTCCATCCATGAAACCTTGGTACATCTGCTAGAGGAAGGAATTCTAGTTCCTTGGAAGATAAATAGATAGAGGGAAGACATGGTTGTTGTTATGTTATGGTTTGTTTGGAAGTGATCTAATTTTAATAGAACTCTATTTGTCTCTTATGTATCTTTGGTTTGCATCATTATGGCTCCCCAAGTATGCAAACCATGTTCCTCTATTGCTATATCGTTGCAATATGCAATGGAAATGGTTGCAGTTGCATACTTTTATCAGGAATTTGTGCCTGAGGAAGATAAGGCCACCATGTCGATGATGGAGGTGTAGGTCAAAATGGTAAGGGATTTTAAATATGACGAGGATGTGAAGCATTAGGTGGGTGGATTGATTTAGGACCTTAGTTGTACCATGATTCAGAAATTGAATTTCTTTCGAACAATGGAATTTTATTGGCATACCAAAACCATCGTAGCTCTAGGTATGTTTCCCATGGATGAATATCTTCGACATTTAAAGCACATAATGGAGACTCTGGAGGTAAAAAATACATATCTTATGTCAGTGGTGACCTGGATAGATCATCATAATGGAAAATCCTTCCATCCTCTTACTGTGAATCAACCATGGGAGAAATATTCTATCATAACTTCTCAAAAGGATATATCGGTCCCTTCTCCTTCTCAGGTTCCTCGTGACTAGAACTGGTAGGCTTCATAGTCTTTATATTGTTCTTTTATATCTAGTTTTTCCTGTCATAAGGAGTCTTAACAGTTATTTCAAACTTAGTTGGACATACAAACTGCATATTTGAAGGATAATTATGGTATTTCCAACCTGGTTTCCCCTGTGGGGCAGGTAAGTTTTTTTCTTTTAAATAACAAGAGACTGTCACAGTCTCTTCGGAAACTAAAACACTTCAGACCCTCATATACATCTTGTTTATATTAATCTAACTTTTTCTTGCTTAAAAAATGCTTTAATTTGTGTAAACAAGGAAATTAATATATAACCACAATTTAATTTGATTAAATATACAAAATATTTATATATTGCATTAATTATCTATATCATAATTAGAACTAATAAAATACAAATTAAAAAAACAAAAACAAAAGGCAAATGTGTGTAGTTTTTCAATCGAAAGTAAATAAATGCTTCTACTCGAAGCATGGATAATTTTAAGGATGAAAATTTATATTAAAATGTAGAAACATGGTCTAATATTACTATTTCTTAATATGAAAAATGTAAAATGTTTGGCGATATTTTTTAAAACATATTGAAATTTCTAAGGATTTTGTATAGCTTCTGTAAAATTTCAGCGATTTTTAAGGTAAAATTTTTTTATTCTATGGAATTTGGCCAAATCCTTTTTAGAAAAAATGGAAATTGGTGAATCTTTTTTTGGGAAAAACTATGGAAAATTTAAAATGCCAACATTTATGGTTGATTGTAAGATGATAATTGACACTGTAACGACCCCGTCATTATGACTACAAGTGACTCAATGCAAAAGAATTTTTTTTAGGGAAGGAAGGAAACAATGACAACAGTTAAACAACACAACTTGACGACGAATGCAATGCACGCAGATCAGGAAAAAGACAACAATGACTCAACATACTAGCACATCATGTAACTGGACAAAACATGTGATAATCAATAGATAGATAAAAATGACTACCCGCCCGAGATAAGCAAGACAATTCCTACAAGATAAACGAAAACATCAACAAGCCGACACAGTGGCTTCGACGACAAGTAACTAGAACCTCTACGGCACGCAAAACCAAACACATTAAGGTGTTACAAAACCAAGTACCAACATCCATTACAATGAACAATACACCCACATCGGGAAGCACAAGACTCTGGCGAGGTTATCATTCGCATCTATCCATCAACGCACGCGGTGATCCCGTCATCAGGAATCATGCCATCAAAAGAAAATAGGCGTGACAGTCACCAAGGCACAACATAACATATCTAGATCAATATCCTAAGAAAAATCCAATGCGCTAGGAGACCGAATTAACTGTCAAACATGAAGACTATACCCAAGCACTCAACCAACAAGTCGACAAGACACAAGGTGACAACACTCAAAACTAAATTGCACAACTAACCGAAGGATTTCTTGTTTTATTATGAGGCCCCTTTCTAGGAAGTCTACCACACTATAAAACAAAATAATTGAATAATATCTAAAAAATCATGTGCACGGATATTCTATTTTAATTCTCCATATAGTAGAATGTTATTTGAAAGCTAGCTTACTCATATGTGATACAAGAAATTAGCACTTACATTCGTCATGCCAAATTAGTGTTTACCATCATAAACAAAGTAAAGTATTATATTAAGAACATGAATTCAAGGGGTTTTCTTTTTGGATTGAAGAGAACTTCCACCTCATCTTATCAGCCAGTTTAAAATTGTTGTCCAGAAATCATTATGCTATCTAACAACAATATGCTAACTAACAAGATTGCTATCTAACAACAATATGCTAACTAACAATTGCTATCTAAAAATATGCTATCAATGATAAATTCATTGTCTAAACAACAGATAAATTCGATGTCTAATAAAATCACTATCTAATAAAAACGTTGTCTAATAAAATCCATTGTCAGACAACCAATATTACTACCTATTAATAAATCCATGTCTAACACAATAGCCCTGTCTATTAATATTTCTATCAACAATCATTATCACTATCCGTTATTAAACGTTGTCTAGAGATGACAACTATGTCTATCACATATCGTTGTATATCACGGATTTCCTGTCTAACAATTTTATATTACTATCCATTAATAATGATTCATTGTCTAACAATATTACATTATTATTTAACAATGAATCATTGTCTAACAATATTATATTGCTATCCATTAATAATGTTCATCCAGATTGATATTGCTGCCCCAAATTAATAATTTTTTCCATTAATATTCGTCTGGGGTCTATTAAATAGTATAGTTGTCTATGCCAACAGTATCATTGTCTATTAGACATTTGTCAATAGTATCGTTGTCTGATAGAATTCTAATGATACACAATAATGTTGTCTATAAAATCACTGACAAATATTTATTGTTAAAATCACAGTCATAGATAAATATAAAATTGTTGTCATACAATAAATATAAAATCGTTGTCATACCAAAAATATAAAATCGTTGTCATACAATAAATATAAAATCCCTATCATACAATATCTATAAAATCGTTGTCAAATATTACTGTTGAAATCACAACCATAGATAAATATAAAATCGTTTTCATACCATAAATATAAAATCGTTGTCATACTAGAAATACAAAATCGTTGTCATACAATAAATATAAAATCGCTATTATACAGTATCTATAAAATCGTTGTCAAAATATGACTATTAAAATCACAGTCGTAGATAAATATAAAATCATTGTCATAGATTGCTATTGATGTCTATTAAAATATGGCTTTATAGCATTGGTAACGTAGAGTTAAATATGAACTCTATCATTGTCTATAAATCTATGAATCTATAAATCTAAGTCTATAATAATAGCTCTGTCTATTAATATTGTTGTCAACAATCTATTGAAAATCGTTGTCAACAATAAGATCCATAACTATGATAAATAAATATCATTGTGTAAATATGATCTATATATAAAATCCTTGTCCAAATGTATCGATGTGTATATCGTTGCGTGTATCGATGTCCATAACTAAATGATATAAAGTTTAAAGCGGTAAGCCATCACCATGTTGTCCATAATATGGATAAAAATGTAGTCAGACATAGTCATAAGAACGTAGACACACATTAAAAGCATTGATAATCATTCACAAAGAAGAATGCAAGGATTACTCATTCAGAAATTAGTCATTCAAGACGCAGATATATTCATTCAAAAAACACAAGGATTACTCATTCAGAAATGAATCACTCAAAGTCACGGAGATACTCATTCACAAAAAAAACACAAGGTTTACTCATTCAGAAATGAATCACTCAAAGAC
Source organism: Picea mariana (assembly GCA_032191745.1). Lineage (NCBI taxonomy): Eukaryota > Viridiplantae > Streptophyta > Pinopsida > Pinales > Pinaceae > Picea > Picea mariana. Next base: position 13,670 of record JASDQU010172611.1, read on the forward strand.
GCAGAGATACTCATTCAAAAGAAGGCGCAAAGACTAATCATTCAACAATGAATCAATCAAAATGAAAGGATAAGTAAGGGATAGATCACTGGGCGAAAATTTATACTTTACTTATTATCCATGCACAAGAAAGTAGGCCATTTAAATATTAGTCTTAAACACTGGAGTGAAGACAATCAATTAGGCTCCTGGCTGATTGCTCAGGCATAAACTAATAACTCAAGGATAAGGGACAGAAGATAAAAACATAATTTTTCTTTGTATTAAATCAATAAAAACAAACGCAAAGAAGTCATTTCAATCAGATTTTGGGTTTGCCATGGGAAATCAATTCAAAATATAGCGAGCATAATGCTAAGATGACTTTAATTTCTCTGATCCTAAAACGTTAGGCTCATCAAGACAATTTGCTGAAAGATAAAAATGAAATCTCTGGATAGTATTACGCTGATTAAACATAAACTTTAACACAATAGAAGTACATTAATGAAGGCGCAAGAACCATATTTATACTACCATTCATTACAAATATACACATGCGTACCTTAGCCAAATGCGAAAGCTCCGAAGTCGTTGTCCCGCACCCATTTTCCAACCGATGTGACCTCACCGGTACCTCCTAGCCAACGCTAGGGGTACTCTTCTTCCCCCTGAGCCCCCTGAGCTGCAAAGTGGCCATGCACCCAATACCAGAGAATGCTAGCACCCATCTTTCCTCGCAAGGTCGAGCTAGCACTCATTACCTAAGCTGGGTATCCCAACTCCCACAAGAGAAAGTTCACTCAAGATAAAATTTCGGTAGCATAACGTTATAAAAAAATATCAAATCCATACCCCTCCTCCTCCATCCTTTTTATAGAGTTTTTCAGTAATTAGTAAATCCCAAATTCTTATTAAATTATTTTTTCATTTAATTAATTTCAAAAAACCTCCCCCGTACACATGTCGCTCGATCCCCTAGTTGCACCAGAAAATAAATTTTATTAATTAATTAAATATTCTTATTTCCCTCACCCACCTAAAAGAATTCCTAAAAACGCTCCTCGGTGTCCCAAAATTCCCTTACAAATCTTAATGACTTACGCCTTACTTAATTCCTAGTTGAGTTCATAAATAGAAAGTCTCAAAGGCTAGATTCCTTACTAAGTTAGACATTCATATTTTTCCTTGACTCTCCCATTTTCTTTAAGTTTTCGACTCAATGCATCCACAACTCTGTTCATTGTACCTTTTATGTAAGTAATCTTGAAATCGTACTCACTAAGCAATTCCGACCAATGTCGTTGTTGCGCGTTCAAGTCGCTTTACGTAAAGATGTGTTGTAGTCCACAGTGGTCCGTTTTTAGTTCAAATTTTCGTCCAATAAGGTAGTGTCTCCAAACTGTCAAGGCATATACAATGGCTAAAAGCTCCAAATCGTACGTCACATAGTTCTCCTCGTGCCTTCTCGACTTTCTCGAGATGTAAGAGATCACTCGACTATCTTGCATCAAGACTCCGTTGAAGACTTCCTTGGATGCGTCAGTGCATACCAAGAATTCATCGTCCATGTCAGGGACCTTCAGTAATGGTGTTGTCATCAATAACTCCTTAAGCCTCCAAAATTCCTCTATGCATTTCTCGGTCCAAACAAACTTCTTGTTCTTCTTCTGCAATTTCGTAATCGGATTTTCTATCTTTGAAAAATCCTCGAAGAACCATCGATAGTATCCCTCTAAACCCATGAAGCTACACACTTCCGAGACATTCATCGGCGTAGGCCCTTCCATAATAGCCTTGACCTTTGTTGGATCCACGATGATACCTTTATCGGAGATGACGTGCCCTAAGTAGTAAATCTTCGATTGATAAAACAAGCATTTAGACAATTTCCCAAACAATTTTTTCTCTCGTAGACACTGTAGTACCAAGCACAAGTGCTCGTCATGCTCCTCCAACATCCGAGAGTAAATCAAAATATCATCAATGAATACTTGGAAGAACTTGTTTAATTATTCGTGGAACACCCCGTTCATCAAAATCATAAATACCCCAGGGGCATTTGTCAGTCCAAAAGGTAAAACAGTAAACCTGTAATGTCCAAACCTCGTCTTAAAGGCGGTCTTAGGGACGTTGTCCTCCTTAATTTGTAACTAGTGATACCCTGATCTCAAGTCATTCTTTGGAAACACCATTGCACCTTTCATCTAATAAAACAAATCATCAATTCTTGGCAAGGGATACTGATTATTGATCGTTGCCTTGTTCAATTGACGGTAGTCAATGCAGAGTCTCCATGACCCATCCTTCTTTCATATGAAAATAATAGGTGCACCCCACGGTGACACACTCAGATGTATAAGTCCTAGGTCCAGCAACTCCTTCAGTTGCATTTTCAATTCCTGTAACTCCAGGGTCGACATCTGATAAGGCATTCTTGCTATCATTTCAGTCCCTGATTTTAGGTCTATGGTAAATTCCAATTCCCTCTCCAGCGGCATCCCAGGTAAATCCTCAGGGAAGACATCTGCAAAATCTCTCACCACCAGAAGGTGTTCTAGACCTTCTGCTACTCCCTTCTCATTTAACGCAAGGATCGCATAAAGCTTACATCCCTTACGCATTCTCTTCCGTAGATGCAAGGAAGAGATGAACCTCCGGGAAACTCCCTGGTTCTGACCTATAATCACATGTCTTTGTCCCTCATCATCGACCGAGCTCAACTGTTTCATATTACAGTTGAGTGTTTCCTCATGTGATTCCAACCAGTCCATGCCGACCATGATGTCATAATATCCTAAGATCGTGACGTACAAGTTGGCCCTGGTGACAAACTCTCTCAGGTTAAGGNCCTTCCCACCAACCTTCTGTTTGGCTCTAGAAGCCATTTCTACAAAGCTAAACTCATCCTGTCTGACTTCCTTTACCTTAATTATATTTAGCGCTTCCCTAGAAATGAAACTCTATGTAGCATCTGGATCTATCAAAATACTAAGGGTCTGGTCAGCGACGGTTCCTGACGCCTCGAGCACATTTGACTGGTTGTCTGCCTTGCCCAAATCTCCCATGGTAGTGGGTCCAATTGATCCATATGTTCTAGTCCTCTCCACTGGGCATTTGTGCTGGAAATGTGGCTCCCCACATGTCCAACACCCTTTCTTCGGTCCAATACTCCTGGTACCCAAAGTAGAAGATGACGGGCCACCAGCCTAGAACCCAGGTATGTTCTGTTGAATAGGCCTAAAATGATGTTGTTGCGGTCAACATTGTTGATGGTGTTATGGTCCTCGGTAAGGAGTTTGTTGCTGAGGTGTTGGTTGTCGAGGTGTAGTGAAAGTGGATCCTCTATGGAAGCCATAATATCCTAGTGAATGTCTAGCCAATGTATGATGTTGTTGCGCACCAGATGACACCTGCCTTGCTGGTCTCACTGGATTCCTGCTCTGAACCCCGCTGATAAGATCCTCCTCTGCTATGAGGGCCTTCTGAAAAACATTATGAAAGGTTTGTTGCATTAGAATACTAACCTTTGCATGAATGTTAACATTAAGGCCAAACACGAACATGTTGACCTTATGTTTCTCTGTATTCAAGTGCAGAGCATACCGAAGCAGCTCCATAAAATGGGCCTCATACTCGGGCATTGTATGGATGTCGTGTCGCAAGGCGTTGAACTCGTTGAGATGATTCTCAATGAATTCCTTAGATAGATACCTCTCTCAGAACCGTTCTTTGAACAGTTCCCATGACAAGTCTTTGATGACCATGTTCAATTGCGGTAGGAGCGTCTTCCACCATAGAAGAGCTCTCCCCTTCAGTCGAAAGACCACCATGCGAACCTTCATGTTGGAGGTATAATCGCAAAGTGAAAAGCACATCGTCATATTCTCCAACCATGCCTCAGTGGATGCATCGTCCGGGGCATCAAAAAACTCAGGAAATTTGACCTTCTTGAGTTCACGGTGAATGCTACCAGTATCGACCAGAGAACGCAATGGACCCTCAGGGGGTGTTGATGCCCTGGCCTCATTTCTGTACAAACAACTGATCAGTGCCTCAAAAATCCGTTGAAAGGACCTCATCATCCCAACCACATCACCCATAGCTATCTGTTCTTTCCCGACAACCTATTCGTCTCCCTGGGGGTTAGACCCCTTGGGCGTGGATTCTACTGGGGGCATCGCGCCCCCTCCCCTAGCACCTCATCGTTTGCCTCTGCGACGTCCTATAATCGAGATCACCGCATGGGCACGTTAAATTTTTAATTAGTGCTAGGTTATTATTAGAGGGTTTATTGTAGTGGAAAGCATAGTGATCCATAGTCGCATGGTTGAACCCTGCTCTGATACCATATGTAACGACCTTGTTGTTACGATTACAAGAAACTCAACGCAAAAGAAATTTTTTTTTTCTAAAGGCAAGAAGGCAACAACGACAACAGTTAAAAAACACAACTTGATGATGAACACATTGCACACAGATCAGGCAACAGACAACAATGAATCAACATAATATCACATCATGCAACTGGACGAAACATGCAATAATCAATAGATAGATAAAAATGACTAACCACCCGACATAAGAAAGACAACACCTACAAGATAAAGGACAACATCAAAAACCCGACACAGTGGCTTCGACGACGAGTAACTAGAACCTCTACGGTGCGCAAAACCAAAAGCATTAAGGCATTACAAAACCAAGTACCAACATCCATTACAACGAACAATACACCCACATCGGGAAGCACAAGACTCCAACCAAGTTATCATTCACATCTATCCATCAGGGCGCACAGTGATCCCCTCATCAGGAATCATGTTGTCACAAGGCGATAGGCGTGACAGTCACCAAGGCACAACATAACATATCTAGACCAATATCCTAAGAAAACTCCAACGTACTAGGAGATCGAATTAATTGTCAAACATGAAGACTATACCCAAGCACCCAAGAAACAAGTCGACAATACACAAGGTGACAACACTCAAAACTAAATTGTGCAACTAACCGAAGGATTTCTTGTTTTCTTATGAGGCCTCTTTTTAGGAAGTCTCCCACATTGTAAAAAAAAATAATTAAATAATATCTAAAAATTCATGTGCACGAATATTCTATTTTAATTCTCCATATAGTAGAATGTTATTTGAAAGCTAGCTTACTCTTATGTGATACAAGAAATTAGCACTTACATTTGTTATGCCAAATTAGTGTTTAACATCATAAACAAAGTAAAGTATTATATTAAGAACATGAATTCAAGGGGTTTTCTTTTTGGATTAAAGAGAACTTCCACCTCATCTTATCAATAAGTTTAAAATTGATGTCCAGAAATCATTATGCTATCTAACAACAATATGATAACTAACAATATCGCTATCTAATGACAATATGCTAACTAACAATTGCTATCTAACAATATGCTATCAACGATAAATTCGTTGTCTAAACAACAGATAAATTCATTGTCTAATAAAAGCACTATCTAATAAAAACGTTGTCTAATAAAATTCGTTGTCAGAAAACCAATATTGTTGCCTATTAATAAATCCATGTCTAACATAATAGCCCTGTCTATTAATATTGTTGTCAACAACCATTATCGCTATCCATTATTAAATATTGTCTAGAGATGACAACTTTGTGTATCACATATCGTTGTATATCAAGGATTTACTGTCTAACAATTTTATATTACTATCCATTAATAATAATTCACTGTCTAACAATATTGCATTGTTATTTAATAATGAATCAATGTCTAACAATATTATATTGTTATCCATTAATAATGTTCGTCCAGATTTATATTGATGTCCCATAATAATAATTGTGTCCATTAATATTTGTCTGGGGTCTATTAAATAGTATAGTTGTTTATAGCTGTCTATGCCAACAGTATTACTGTCTATTAGACATTCGCCAATAGTATCGTTGTTTGACATTTGTCTAATGATACACAATAACGTTGTCTATAAAATCGTTGTCAAATATTTACTGTTAAAATCACAGTCATAGATAAATATACAATCGATGTCATACAGTAAATATAAAATCGTTGTCATACCAGAAATATAAAATTGTTGTCATACAATAAATATAAAATCACTATCATACAATATCTATAACATCGTTGTCAAATATCACTGTTAAAATCACAGCTATAGATAAATATAAAATCGTTTTCATACCAGAAATAGAAAATCGTTGTCATACAATAAATACAAAATCTCTATTATACAATATCTATAAAATCGTTGTCAAAATATGACTGTTAAAATCACAGTCATAGATAAATATAAAATCGTTGTCATAGATTGATATTGATGTCTATTAAAAGATGACTTCTAGCATTGGTAACACAGAGTTAAATATGAACTCTATCGCTGTCTATACATCTATGAATCTATAAATATAAGTCTATAATAATAGCTCTGTCTATTAATATTGTTGTCAACAATCTATTGAATATCGTTGTAAACAATAATATCCATAACTATGATAAATAAATGTCCCTGTGTAAATATGATCTATATATAAAATCAATGTCCAAATGTATCATTGTGTATATTTTTGTGTGTATCGTTGTCCATAACTAAATTATATAAAGTTTAAAGTGATAATCCATCACCAAGTTGTCCATCATATGGATAAAAACATAGTCACACATAGTCATAAGAACGCAGTCACACATAAAAAGCAGTGATAATCATTCACAAAAAAGAACGCAAGGATTACTCATTCAGAAATGAGTCATTCAAGATGCAGAGATATTCATTCACAAAACGCAAGGATTACTCATTCAGAAAATGAATCACTCAAAGTCGCAGAGATACTTATTCACAAAAAAAAAAACGCAAGGATTACTCATTCAGAAATGAATCACTCAAAGACACAAAGATACTCATTCACAAAAAGGAGCAAAGACTAATGATTCAGTAATGAATCAATCAAAACGCAAGGATAAGTAAGGGATAGATCAATGGGCAAAACTTTATCCTTTACTCATTATCTATGTAAAGGAAAGTAGGGCATTTAAATCTCAATATTAAACACCAGAGTGAAGACAGTCAATTAGGCTCTTGGCTGACTGCTCAGGCACAGACTAATAACTCAAGGATAAGGGATAAAATATAAAAACACATTTTTTCTTCGTATTAAATCAATAAAAACAAATGCAGAGAAGTCATTGCAATCAGAGTTTGGGTTCGCCATGAGAAATCAATTCAAAATACAACGAGCATAAGGCTGGGATGACTTTAATTTCTCTGATCCTAAAACGTTGGGCTCATCAAGACAA
>JASDQU010172611.1:36978-50439 GCA_032191745.1 Picea mariana
CTACATTCTTTACATTATCATACATATGAGCACCAACTCATTGTGAGGCTACAACCTCCGGTTTTGCAAGCTGCAACTTGCTGAGAGCACCAACTCTCTATTTTCTCTAGCACCCACTGGAAGGAAGCACCAACCCCCTGGTTTCTCTAGCACCAACTAGAAGGAAGCAACAACTCCCTAGTTTCTCTAGCACCAACTAGAAGGAAGCACCAACTCCCTAGTTTCTCTAGCACCAACTAGAAGGAAGAACCAACTCCCTAGTTTCTCTAGCACCAACTCCCTGTGTTCAAGCACCCACTTGAACCTTTGAGGACACCAGTCCTCCCTAGCACCTCCCAACCACCCTGGTATATAAATTCCTTGTTACTAAAACTTATTACAATGATATAAATTTATTCAATGGCTTACCAGCCTTGTCGTTGTTTTGTTACACTACTCTGCTCTGTCTGCATCAGTGTCTTCTGCATGCCCCTTGCACTTTCTCTTCTTCTGCCTTTTATCCTCTCTACACCATATCCCTTCAATTCAACCTTCCTCTACTGTGCATTTCTACACCTGTGCTCTGCCTCCTTTCTCACACTTGAATCCTTCCCCACGACAACAACCCTAATCTCTTCTTTGTTCCACATTCTTATATTCCCTGTGCTCCTTGTGCATGCAATATTTTCCATGCCTCTGCATGCTCACACCGCGCCAAATTCCTCCACAACTTGAGTGCTCTGTCTGATCATCATCATGACTCTTCATCTTCTCAGGTCCTTTTCCACTCGTTCAGCATCACTGTATGTTATACTGAGATTCCTCGGCCTCTCTGGCACTTTGAGACTCTTCGTCTTCTCTGTGACAGTCGAGCTCACCTTCTCTGTTCTAGTTACAGGCCTCAATGCTCATCCAATTGTCAATCCCTCCACGAACATCTTCATACCTCTTGAATATTCCCAGAGACTCTTCACCTCCTTTGAAAATCATCCCGAAGTGTCTTCGATTCCTCTAGCAGAAACCATCAGTGGTTTCTGGCAATTACATCATGTCGTGCTATAGTAGCCCTCTGATCTTGTTCAAATTCACCTGTACCGTTGGATTGATTCCAAGGGATCTTGCATTCATTTTAGCATTTCGGCTTTCGACAGTTCGACATTCGTGTGACCATGTGTCTCGACATTCCTAGTCACGATCCCCAAAAAGGAGCTTAGTTTTTCTAGCTCTTTCCTCCATCTCTCGCTGATGTGACCAAGGGCTGTGACCACAACCTTATGCATAAGGTGCTTTCGTGATTTCAAATTTCATGAATCTGGAGATGAGGCATCTCGACTCTCCAAGTCGCGATCCTCGATACCCCGAAATGGCGTGGGATCAACGGTCCCGATCAACACTTGATCTGACAGCTCAGATCATTTTGCGATTTCACATTTTGTGATTTCGACATTCTTGATGTTCAGTGTTCTTGTCACTTCAAAGTCCCGATCCACGAAACTCTGAAATGGGGTAGGATCAACGATCCAGATCACATCTTGATCTGATGGCTACAATTAAGTCGTGATTTGGCATATCACAATTTCGGGATTCTTGTGGTTATTATTCTTTGACATCTCCAACTCTCGATCCAAAAAACTCCGAAATGGACTGGGATCAACATTCCATATCAGACCTTCATCTGACGGCTCAGATTAAGTCGTGATTTCGCATATCGTGATTTTGGGATTCTTGTGGTTAATATTCTTTGACATCTCCAACTCTTGATCCGTGAAACTCCAAAATGAACTAGGATCAACGGTCTAGATCAAACCTTGATCTGACGGCTTAGATTAAGTCGCGATTTCGCATATCACGATTTCGGGATTCTTGTGGTTAATATTCTTTGACATCTCCAACTCTCGATCCACGAAACTCTAAAATGAAATGGGATCAATGGTCCAGATCAAACCTTGAACTGATGGCTCAGATTATTTTGCGATTTCGCATATCGTGATTTTGAGAGGTTAGGGAACACCGTTCCTTTGACTCTCCAGTCAACGAACTGACAATCTTTCCCCATGTGTCCTGCCTGATGATGGACAGTCCTCCTTCTTTCAGGATTTTGTGAGCCCGCTACTCCTTGCACTTTAAAGAACGTTCAGGTTCTCCTTGATCCGATGATGGTCGGATCCCATGCTTGGATTTAATGCCTGATATCTATCCTCCTCGTTAGCGCGCTCTTCTTGTCTACATTGAGATCTGACAGCCATCGGGAATTTTGAATTGTTGATCCAATGATCACGGTTGCTTCTCTTCCCCGATTATCACTGTGTTGTTGATCATCGTTGTTGTACTCAAGCCATCATCGTTGTTGTACTTGCCATCAATGACAAGCATACGCTGCCTGTAAAACATGCCAACAAGTGGTTCCATCATTCTACTTATGCGTCAGGGAAGTTGGAAGGGTCAATGACAGGTGGTTGTAGCCACCTTCCAATTGTAGTCAGATAACATAGGGGGTTGTATCCTCCTTCTAGTTGTAGCCAGAGAATTGGGGATTTGGAGCTTCCCTCAGGTTGTACCCTGAGAAACTAGGGGGTTGGAGCCTCATTCCAGTTGCAGATGGAAAACAAAGAAATTTGGTGCTTCCAATGAATGCAATTCTTAAAGACATATAAGAAAAAACATTATGTGTTTTTCTCCCGCTTTGGGTTTCCACGTAAAAACACTGGTGTACTATGTATGTGTATGATTTCTCATTTGTTCATTGTTTATTTACTCTGCAAATATTGGATGATAATGTTGCATTGATATAACACTTTCATATTGTGGTTAAAAGGATTGAATTTCTCTATTATTGATTCACCCCCCCCCTAGTAATCCAACAATTTTCTCAGTCATTTTGATTCACCATTATCATAGTTTTTTAGTGTGGTATCAGAGCACATTTTTTGGCAACAAGGAAAGTGGTAGGTTCAAGGTTTAAAGAAGTGTGGAACACATAAAATTTATCCAATAATATTTTTCATCCATGGGTGGATATTCTCGGTGACTTACAAGGGAAAATCATGTACATATACTCTATGGATAACAATTTTATAAATGGAGACCTATTTCTATACCTACAACCATAAATTTACATGGATCAAGCTTTGTTCCCAAATGGGAACATTGATAATGTTTGGAAATCTAATTTTGGGCCACTATAGGGTTATACACTCACAACATTGCATCATTAGTGAGGTAGTTGTTACGAGGAAAATCTCTCTATGGCTAGGGGTAAACCACAAAAGAAGGAAATGATTGCAGAAATTAACTCTAATCTTGAGTATGTTATATAAACAAATATGCTATCAATACAAGATAAAAGGCCTACCTCATCCAGACGTTCGATGAAGTCCACCATTGAGCTCTTGAGTCAAAGCAATACACCTGCAACTAGTCTTCAACAACCAACAAACGCAAGAATATGGTGATAATATATAATGTTAGCACATTCAATAACATAATATATCAACATTCATAACAAATATGCCCATGGAATAACAATTCAAATATTTTCAAGATATTAATTGGACGAGAAAAGAGTATTTCTATTAAAATGTAATCAACAGAAGTGAATGAATTACAAACTTCTGTATCGGCACGATTTGGTACCGAGAAACTAAGTTCCTTCCAGCTAGGCCTCCACCACTTCAATCCTCCACCAAAGGAAAGCTCATATAAGAGAGACAATGAGATTCTCAATCAAGTAGGGAAGAGATTGGCGGCTAAACAATGTGTTCAGACTTAAAGGACAAAAGGATGCAGACTCAATATGAAGTGAATAATTTCTCCAGAGTAACTTTGCTCTCAAAGTTAAATTCTTGTCTCTTCTTTTCCATAACTCAGATTTGGCCCATTTGTAGCCTTCAAGTGGAAATGAAGGGTCGATTTGGAATATTTCTAGTATATGGACGGTCAAGGATCATGGATCTCGTGACATGACATGGAAACCCGACACCATTTTCTAATTTTGGGCACAAATCTCAATGTGCGTGGGTTGTTGTGGTCCAACCTCTGTATACACATGTTGTACTATAGGTAGGGTGAAATATGTGGAAAAATAATGTTTTTGACTCTGGGATTTGAAAAAATGGACTTCAAGTCTGCATAGGGAAATGGAATAAGGCCTTATGTGCAAGTTTGCATAGGGTGAGGAAAATTTTTCTATAGCAGATGCCTCATAATGTGTGAGGTTAGAGGAGTATCTATGATGGCCGAAATACATTATAATATGAAAAAGTGGAGTAATGGGGTGATCCAGGTGGATATCGGTGGCCACCCACCTTTTCCAACTGGCTCAAAACAGTGTTCTGGCAATTTTGGTAATTTACTATTTTAGTCGTTTTCACTTATGGAGCCGCTTTGAGGCCCTAAACGATGTTTTTTGGGAAAACATGTTTTCAATATGGAAGTTCCTTATATATTTCCCCTAAAATGAATCTTCTCGATGATACCTTTCCAATGGGCTATCATGAGCCTAAAACGGAGATCGTATGAAAAAATTACAACCCTGAGAAGTTGATGTACTAACTTACCCAAACGGGGTCCACGTGACTTTTGGCGCTTCATCTCCTAAGGTTAGGTTTTTGGATGTATATGGTTTTTGGCATTCTTGTTTATTGTAAAAATGCCTTCAGAGCCTCATTTTAATCATCTTCTTGCGAATGCGAGTAGTCGTCACATCTCTTCTCAGAGATAAGCTGGCACCATTCTAGCGAGTCTTTCACTCTGTATTTTTACAGTCTATGTACATTTATTTCATTAATAGAAATCATGTATCACTATATATCTATTTTTATGGTTTCATCTCTGATACATTTCTATTATATTATTGAATATCTATATCTCTCTACATTTCTTTATTATATCTTTGCTCTCATTTCGTGCCGAAAATAATCCGGATCATGGGGACTCAGCTGGAAGAACTAGTTGCTCATATAATCTGTATTGACTTTGCATACATGGTTGCCAATTTGAATTAGACTACAGACCCATGTGAAAATATACCAAATGACTATCCATGGCCATGAATAGGAAATACAAAGGTGGTTACATGACAAAGGTTGTCATAGTCACGAACAAGGCCCAGTAAAACCAATCTCAAAATCAATATGAAGATATCTGTATAAAATGGAGTACAATTCGATCTCCCATGATCACTGAAGTCACATAGGTACTGGTCCAATGAAAGGTAGCAACAACTCAGGAAAGTTGCGGCTATAAATTGATGTCTTCAAGTCTTCTACACAATCCTCCAAAGGTGCAAGTCTACATCGTGTGATAAAAGGAGTTGAGTTCAAACACAATGAGACTTCATTTGATTACCGATCATTGAGGTATACCATTAACAAATGTGAGACATCACATACTGATAATGAAAGTAGGTATCAAGGCACCAAGTACATTCTTATAAGTGTGAATAAAGGAGTCAGGGTCGAACACTTGAATAAACCATTGATCAGGAGACATTGATGTATTCCCAACTGTCAATGGTGAGAGAACCTGCCACTAATGACTACAAGCCTCTAGGTACTCATAGGACTCTAGGTCTCCTCTCCAGAATAGATGAGCTGAAGTTGATGGAAGGAGACTCGCTGAAAGGAGAGAATTAAAGCATCTCTCATCATTCAGCACGAGGTACAAAGCAGGAGCTTGATTATTTGGAGGAAATCAGATGAAGAACATGTTCATGAACCAACGACCTTGTGCATCTTTCGCGTGTGCCAAATGCAAGTAGTACACGAAAAAGACCCTTTGAATAGCAGCCAATAAGGAAAATTGTTGACAAAGGCAAGGAAACCACCAATAAGTCTAATGGCATCCAAGACACTACATGAATCCCAATGTGTGAATAGATGTCTTGTCATCGAACACAAGGGAAACCACCTAGTTAGCAACCAATGATGAAATGTTGACTATTGGGTTCAAGGTTATCCACCAATGAGGAAAGTAGGACCAAGGTGTGCAACAGGACTACAGCTTCATGTGATTCTGAGACAGAATGAGGGTATGGATGACATGAAAAGTCAAGAGTTTTAAGGAATGGATGACACAGGTTGATAAACATCCTTTGAACAAGAGCATGAGACATATGGAAGACTCTAGTAGCATAGACTTCAATGATGAAACTTTGAGATGTAGGAGGAATCAATCAAAATCTCCATAGAGACTGGAAGAGTAACCATTCGGAGAATTAAACTCTATGCAACGAGCTCAGCTTCCTAAGGTCATGCTAAAACCAAAATTATGATGACAAGTGGACTCAAAAATTGTGTTCTCTATTCAAAGGCGACACGACTGCTGCCAATATAAGATAATACTCCCTTCCCACCCATCCTTTTTTTTTTTCATAGTCAAATGAATGCTATGATACAGAGGAGGAAATGAGTGTCGCCAGTAAGAAAAACTAGTTCCAACAATGGAACATACCTATGCTCAATGCAAGGAGGTGCATGCAGGAGATGGACACTCGGAGGAATGTTTCCTTCTGGGTATAGGGTGTCAAGTTGGAAATGATATAAACAAGGATCTACTTCGTTGAGGATGAAAACTGCTGAGTTAAATGGATTAAAACGCAAAAGTGAGAACCGGAAATAGGCTCAATATTGCAAGCAAGGGCATGAGATGCAATTACAATTTAACGCCAAAAAATGTCATTTTTTGTAATCTTAGTCTACTTGGTTGGAAAAAGGGATAAACTTGCACCAAATAGACGTCCTTTCAAATCCAATTTACGAGTGTGAAAGAGACAATTTCACTCGGAAATATTTTTTCTTTTTGAAAACAAGTCGAAAAAGAGCTTAAATCAAACTCGTTGGGGGGTTTCTAGGCATCATGTCACGGGGGATGCCAAGGCTCACGTGCAAGACTTCTGTGAAAGGTCATCATTTTATGAATAACTGACACAAGCTTGCGAAAACCCAAAGCTCTTCAAGTCAATGAGGATAAAGTGTTATAGGAGGTTACCTTCTCCATGATATATCGGATAACGACTCTTACTTGAAAGGGCATAGGAGGAGGAATTAGATACCCCACGGGACCATACCAGTCAAAGGGAATCTCTCTAGGACTTGGAGGGAGAGTACTCAGGGAGAGTAAAACTCTCTCTTGTTTAGAAAGCGCAGTACTATAAATGTTAATGACATGGTTGAAGGACGCATCACCCTTCAAAAGAAGAGTTGGATTGACCGGAGATTGCATCGGTATGACCACTTTGTCAATAGTTAGTTGAATAGGATGCATGACAACAAGGTCGGGAGACGCATCACCCTCAAAAATGGGAGTGTGGTCAGGTGATGATTGCATCGTCATGACTTCAGTGTCAATCAAGGGAGAAACGAAGTGTTGGGAAACCAAAGATGAATCAGAACTCGAAGGGCCCCTAGGTGAGGACCACACTTTTGGTATCCCAACAATAGCAAGACACAAACGAGTAAGGTGATCTCCTTTGCAAATCCTACAAAGGAACTTGGGCTTACGTATTACATGTCTAGGATTCTCAATCGTATGAATGCCCCCAACATCATTCACAATGGTTGGTGACATGCTCTCAGCGTGACTGGCAGAGGCTGGAGAAGTGATGTTGTTGGCACAGGGGCAGACCCGGGGTTCAACGCTACAACAACACACCAACAAAACCCTAACTACCAACCCTTTCGGCAACACCTGTGAAGCAAATGAAGTCTCACCTAAGGTAGAGGTAGGGGTGGTTGCAGGACTCCAATGTCTGCAACCTTAGCTGGGACACAGATCTGTGATTGTAACACCTTAACAAAGCACTTAGTTATTATATTTCATTGGTATTCATCTTTAGTTCACAGCACAACTAAACCCTAATAACATATCAGTGCATTATTCACACAGATCCAATAGATTTAAGCACAAAGCACACACATAGAGATTAGATATAGCATTCATTCACATTATTCAGCACTAAGCTATCATATCAGATTCATATATCTTTTAACATCACACTAAGCTTAGAATCACATAAACAAGAGAACAATCAAAAGAACAAAGCATTCACAACACAGGATATACGTGGTTCACCCCCACCCTGGGGCTACGTCCACCAAATCTTCTTCTTTTTATTATCTTTTGTAAAGTGTCTTATAGGCACAAAGCATCAGAACACTACTTTACATAGGACAGGAGATTTGTGCGTACTTCGCCAGATCCTCCTTCCCTAAGTAGATCTAGGCACAAAGCCTTACATAGTCTACGCACAAAGCACTACAGATGACTTGCACTTAGTTCTGCAAGTCTTAATCACGTCTTCTTGCACATAGCCAATACAAGAACTCAACCATCTGTCTACTAGGTCTACTTCTTACATCACCTAGCTACTTATTTATATATTAAAAAATAGGCCTAAGCATGGGTAAACCCATGGGTCGACATTCCCATGCCCGTTACATAGCCCAAAAACCCAAAAATCCCTAAAAAGGGGTCGAGATCCCATGATCTCCGCTTCGTCTTGCGCTCCACCTTCGACAGCCTGTCAAAGTCCCAAAACTAGGTCAAACATGACCAAGAATCCTCAAAACTTGGTCAAGGGCCAACAGATGTCATATGACTCATGGCGACTATAGTGATTCCCCCAGCATGACTTGGAGCAGCTAGTTGTTGGTCTTCAACATGACTTGCAGAGCTTGTCGACCAATCTCCAACATGACTAGCAGAGGTTGATGATGGGATTCCAGTATGACTTGCAGTGACTGTAATGGTGGTGGCGGTGGGTTGTGGCATTTGAGACAAAGGTCCTAGGAAAGACTGGTTTTGAGACATTGCAGTCCAGGAAGGGTCTTGGTTTACACCATGTCCCTATCTAGAAACGTAGTATCCTCTGCATAATTGATCTGTGGAGGTTTATACAAGAATCATCACTGAAGAAAATGTCTGCAAAGTGACAAAAATGTGATAAGGATTAGTCGAGTGAGGATATATGTTGTCCCCATGTGAAGGGGTTCCGTGAAGAGGGTAGCTCGTACCATAAAATTGATTCCCTCCGTATGAAATACCAGAGGACATATGGAGACCCGCCATGGGAAGAGTGCTCATAGGAACCGGCATGGCGGATGAAAGATACACGAATGGGGTGTAATAAGTATATTAACCACCCATTTGAATACCAACTCCTGAAAAAGTGTGGCTAGGATTGGATCCGTAAGAGGGGAGATTCCAACCCCCCACAGTGAGAGTTGGTTGAGGGACATGACTCCTATCAAATGAAGATGCAGACAGTGGAGCTATCATGCCCCCAAATCCAAAACTAGGATTCATATAAGCAAGCAAGGGAGAGGATGGAAAGGGTGAAGGCACGATTGGCATACCAAGAGAAAAATGATTAGAGACCCAAGGCATGGACTGACTGTCATAATTTTTCATACCATTATGAAAAGCGAATGGATTCATCCCCATGAAATGAGTGAACATCATGTGGGGGTAGCAGTAAAGGAGGGAACCACAAGAACTCAACTATCCATGATAATGACAACTTGAGGCATGGTATAAAATCCCAAGGTCAACTAATAATCAAAGAGCACACCAAAAATAATCAAACGACCAATATGCACACAAACATGATAAAGTGGTTGAAATGGGACTCCCTCTCTAAAGTAGGTATGTCTCACCCAAGAGGAGCCTAAGACTCTTCTATTAAAGAATGGAGGTATCATAATCAGTTATAAGGGCCCTCGTGGTATTAACAACCAGTCGACCAGATCCCCCAGAAGAGGTAATCCTCCATAAAGGTTGTGTGATGTCTGACCCTTATTTGACCCAGGGTACCTGTATAATAACCCCTACAAGTAACCTATGTGGTACCTAAGTCAAGCAACTAAGAAATCATAATATAACCGATGCACAGGAGAACAATCGTAAGTCAGGTTCATCGTATGGGTAGGGTAACAAACCTTGAAACCTTGAAAGCATCACCTCTCACAAAGGTAAGGGTACTAGGAAGATCCCCATATATGAATAGATCCCTAGAAATATATATGACGCTAAGAAGGTATCGAGGGATATCCCTTCAACCAACCTCACGTGACCTCATGCTTAACTCTGGTGTAAGCGGAGCCTCCTGATATTAACGATTATACAATGGATTTATCCACTCCCTTAGTTAGACACATATGTTGATTTAATAGCCTTGGAGAAGTTTACTCACAAAATCCTATTCCAAGGCTTTAAATCCTAAGCTAGTGTGCACCCTAAAAACTAAAATCATTACTAATCAATTTTAAATTATAGTGTTACTTTTAGTGGCATTGCTTACTCAAAAAGGTGCGGTCATGAAACTGGTGATGTTATGACTCAACAAGTAAAATAAATGAATATGAATGCAATGCAAAGTCCTAACTTCAATTTCCAATAAATGATGTGCATTTCAAAATGCAATTCTCAATTCAATTCTGCAATTCTAAATAAAATGCAATCTTTCTTTACATGTACTAAGATTAATGATAAAGACTCAAAAGATCAAATGCCAACAATGTAAAATGCCT
Source organism: Picea mariana (assembly GCA_032191745.1). Lineage (NCBI taxonomy): Eukaryota > Viridiplantae > Streptophyta > Pinopsida > Pinales > Pinaceae > Picea > Picea mariana. The sequence continues at coordinate 47,484 of JASDQU010172611.1, forward strand.
AATATTTTTGTATTTTCAGTATAAAGGAATGAAAATGCAAGGACTAAACTGCAGCTTGATATAAAAAATCTATTGTGTGTAAACATAGACAAACCAAGTAGGATATCAAGAAGCAAAACACCCAGCCCAAGATGCAAGGACAAACAAATGAAAAGGATGATGAGAAAGGCATTGCCCAAAAATTCAACCAAAGAAAGGTTTCTTGTCATTACATAGAGACTTAACACTCGTAACAGATACCCAAGATGACTTAGAAATCATCAAAACCTACCCAACAACCATCAAAACCAACAACCAAGCAACAAAGGGTGATGTACGCGACTTTTCAGGAGAAAAGCACATATATACGCTTCTTACAGAAGGACAACACGCGTATGTACACGACTATCGGGGAAAAACCCGTGTATATGTGTTAAAACACATTTAGACTAAGGAGAAGGCTAAGAAACTCAGAATCAGAGTGAACAGAGGTTGTCAAGCAATCATACGACAAGAAAATCAATATAAACGAGAGCAATCTAAGGAGAAAAACACTCCAAACCCCGAAAAAGAATATTATGTCCCCAGTATGGTCGTCAATTCTATTACGAGGAAAATATCTCTATGGCTAGGGGTAAACCACAACAGACAAAAATGATTGTAGAAATCAACTCTAATATCAAGTATATTATATAAACAAATATGCTAGTAAGACAAGATAAAAGGCCTACCTCGTCCAGATGTTCGATGAAGTCCATTGTTGAGCACTTGACTCAAAGAAATACACATGCAACTAGTCTTCAACAACCAAGAAACACAAGCATATGGTAATAATATATAATGTTATCACATTCAATAGCATAATCCATCAACATTCATAACAAATACGCCCATGGAATAAAAATTCAAATATTTGCAAGATATTAATTGGACGAGAAAAGAGTATTTCTATTAAAATGTAATCAACAGAAGTGAATGAATTACAAACTTCTGTGTCGGCACGGTTCGTAACCGAGAAACTAAGTTCCTTTTAGCTGGGCCTCCACCACTTCAATCCACCAAAGGCAAGCTCATATAAGAGAGACAATGAGGTTCTCAATCAAGTAGGGAAGAGCTTGGGGGATGAACAATGTGTTCATACTTAAAGGACAAAGGGATGCAGACTCAATATGAAGTGAATAATTTCTCCAGAGTAACTTTTCTCTCAAAGTTGAATCCTTCTCTCTTCTTTTCCATAGCTCGGATTTGTCCCATTTGTATCCTTCAAGTGGAACTAAAGGGTCGAGTCAGAACGTTTCTAGTATATAGAAGGTCAAGAATCATGGATCTTGTGACGTGACATGGAAACCTGACACCATTTTTTAATTTTGGGCATAAATCTCAATGTACGTGGGTTGTAGTGGTGCAACCTGCATATATGCTTGTTGTACTATAGGTAGGGTGCGTATATGTGGAAAAAAAAATTGTAGCTCTGGGATTTGCAAAAAGGGACTTCAAGTTTGCATAGGGAAATGGAAAAAGGCCTTATGTGCAAGCTTGCATAGGGTGAGGAAAATCTTGCTATAACAATAGCTCACCGCACTAAGTTTTTGACAGACATGCTCATCAGAATTCGTAATAGTTAAAATGGCTTGATATAATTCATGCATATGATATTGATGAAATCATAGGTTTATCAAATGAAGGACTAGATGCTATGGAAACCAACTACTTGAAAACATGGAGGTTTCCTCAACATTTTTCCGACAAGGAGATTCCATAGGCTTATCTAATGGATAAACCTATGGACTCTCCCTTAGAGGATAAACTACCTGGTTTGTTGATCTTTCCAACTACTTGATAATGAGGAGGTTTCATCAACATTTTTCTGCACAGAAAGATGCAAGATTGTTAGAAAAAGTACAGCATACACTTGGATTGCAGGATATCTGTTTAATCTTGGTCCAGACCAAATCCTAAGAATATGTATAAGAGAAGATGAGGTGAATGACATCCTCCATGCCTACCATGATTAACCATGTGGAGAACACTATGCAACAGAGAGGATATCCTACAAAACATGATAATAACTATTGGCCTACCTTACATAGGGATGCTCAATAGTATACCTCTCACTTTAATGAGTGTCAAAGGATGGGAAAACCCACAAAAAGGAATGAAATTCCCTTATGGCCCCAAATCTTGAACCCTTTTATAATTGGGGCTTGGATTTTGTGGGGATTATTGATCCACCTTCGGGACAAAAGAAGTACATCCTAGTATGCATAGATTACCTAGCCAAGTGGGCCAAGGTGAAATAAATGAAGGTGGCTATAGAAAAAAAATGGTTGAATTCCTACAAGAAAACATATTTTCAAGATTTGGATTCCCTGGGGAGATAGTCACATATATGTGAGCTCAATTCACCTCTAAGCTCATAGAAAAAATCATGCAATAACATCGCATTCACCACATGAAGTTCACTCATTATCACCCATAGGCCAATGGACAAACATAAGTGACTAATAGGGATTTGGAGAACATCGTCACCAAGACAGTCAATATGTATAAAAAGGATTGGGAAAAGAAGTCTATAGAGGAAGTATGGGCATACAATACCACATGGAAGAATACCATGAGGTTTACCCCCTATGAGCTACTCTATGGCAAGAAGGCCATATTTCCCATTGAGTTTGAACTTTCCAATTTGATAACGACATCTGAACTAAATATGGACCTCTCATCAACAAAAAAATGAAAGGTTGTAGTAACTAAATTTCTTAGATGAATATAGGATGCAAGCACTCTTCCACACTGAGGTCGTTCAACTACAAAGAGAAATCTAGCATGATAAGAGCAGTAATCCTAGAAAATTCAAAGAAGGAGATTGGGCCCTCTTAATTGACTCCAGGTTCAAGGACTTCAAAGAGAAGTTGATGACATGATGGATAGGACCATAAATCAAGATCCATTACCATAAGGTGCATATTCAGTTCCA